>JARVZY010000101.1:0-53664 GCA_030686995.1 Artemisia argyi
GTGACTAAATGATCTGGAACAAAATCACCAGTTACGTTTAGTCACATAAGGGTCGATTGTGTGGCAATAGAGGTCTTATGGTCACACATTCGAAATGCTCATGTGTGACTAATTCGTAAATGCTGTCAATTTTCCTACCTTCAGCCACACATATATTTGAATGTGTGGCTGTTCCAAATCGACCGTGTGTGACCATAGGTCGTTTTTGGCCTAGTGGTACTGATGAACAATGAGCTTTCAAAGCTTTAACATGATAAGTAAACACTAAATTGTGCTTATAGAAGATTGAGAACAAATTTTGAAACTATTTTTTTTATATATTTTTTTATTTTTTCTGATTTTTTTTTTATTATTTTCTATATTTGAAGATAACTTGACTGAATTGAGAAGAAAACTAGTTTAAGCTATTTCTGAAAACTTTTAGAGTTTAGAAAACAATTTAAGAAGAATCTAATTGATATTAAGCTAATAATAAGCTAATATGGAAAACAGAATAAGCAATGTAGATGGATAATAAGCTGTAAAATTAAAGAAGTAAACTCAATTTTATTAAAAAGCTAAATGAACTTATTACAATGGCTAATCTAAATACAATTCTGCAGCATAACACTACCTAAAAATCTACATACACAGAACTAGAAATGAACACCTATTTATAGATGAGGTGAGAAGGTTGGGTCTTCAAATGCCAAGCTGGCAATCCGTGCCTCATTGTGTTTCTTCTCCTCTACTAATAGCCCTCAGATGAGATTTGTGTTTCTTTGATCATTCCTCAACCCTTGGATCACAATAAGTGATGTGTATCAACCAATGAGTAGCCACCACATGTCCCATTCGTGTATGTTATTCTTTTTCCGTGTCAGAGGCTTCTGGAAGGCGAATCCAATGAGTGAATATGAGGTGTTAGCTCCAATAGCCGCCTGCCAAGTGTCCATGTGACTATCACTCACACTTATTGATACTTCCTGTGCACGTGGGATTACTTCTAGATGAACCAATGATTGGTAATTGATGGCTAGGTGAAGTGGCTTGAAGTGGCTCGAGTCAATTGAATTATTTGTGCAATTTAGGGTTCATGTGTAGTTTGGAGTTTCTGGAAAAATTGGGGAAATAAGGGGAAAAAGGTACGGGTTAGGTTTTATTATTTTCATTTTGACTTTGGGTAAAACCTTGACCGGGTTTAAAAATTGGGTGGACCGGGTAATGTGGGCTTGGGCCTTTGATATATTATGGTGGATATGGACTCAAATATCATGGACCAGGCTTAATAGTTATTGAATTTCAGCTTTTTGATATCAAAGTTGCAAGGACCAAAAATGTAGAATATGAAAATGCAAGGGCTGATTTTGTCAATCTTCTCAAAATATGTCTCAGGGACTAATCTTGCAAATCTTGAATAAATGAAGGATGAAACTGACTTTTGGATCCCCGGCTTTGACTCTTTAACCAACTTCAACTCTCGTGCTTGTTTTCCGGTTTTCTTGTGATTTTTCATCTTTTTGTGATTTATCCGTACCTGCATATCACAAACACAAAAACACACGTTTTCTTTGCATTTGTTAGCTCAAATAGTCGTTTTGGGTTGGTATTTGGTCAAATAATAGTGAGTGAATAAGCACTCACCATATGTTGAGGTGGAAAAATGGGAGGGTGGGGCCGATTTGATAGCGGGCAAATTTTAGTACATGTTGAACCGGGTCAGACCTATAAATAGTTTTTTAGCTTTTTTATTGAATTTTAATAAATATTCAATGTTAAATCATTGCAGCAAAGTGTGTATTTTGTTTTAATAAATTTTTTTATGAGGTTTATGTAAAATACATTTTGCACGACTTTGACTCGTTTTCATCTAACATATGGTTTGGTTAGGTTTTTGCTAACCGAATATGAAAATTCAATGTTAAATCATTGCATATCAATCTAATTTGTTTTAATATAAAGATTTATGAGGTTTACATTGAATACACTTTGGGCGTCTTTGACCCGTTTTCATCTAAAAATATGGTTTGGTTAGGTTTTTGCTAACCGAAAATGAATATTCAATGTGAGATCATTGCAGTATCAATCTAATGTGTTTTATTATAAAGATTTATGAGGTTTACGTTGAATACACTATAGGGCCGGTTGACCCGTCAAAGCGACTGCTGCTGAGACTGGTGTTGCGGGGTGAATGCATGTGCACCGTATTCGTTTATGGTTGCTACGAAGAATTCAGATTGCCATAACATTCCGACTGGTGGAGCTCATGTTAAGATAAAGTTTTCACCTAGGGTGTGTGTTGGAGGGTCCGATCAGGAAGGGATTGTTAAGGATATGGTAATTGGAGTAATATGTCGAGTGTTATGGGAGGCCAACCGTGGGAAGCCCGTATCCGGCTTTTTAATTTTAGCGCAAGTATGTAATGTATGTGATCTTTTTGGTCTTTATTGTTTCTAAATTGAATTATGCTTACTGTTTAATTCTTGTATGAACTTTTAAAAAACATACAAAGGAAACGAAAATAAAAGTTCATGTTATCATCTTATTTAATATCTTTTTGTCCTAATCTTCTTATTTCCACCATTAAAAATCAAGTTTTGCACATTCGGTGAATTTTTCTTTTACGACTAGAAATTGCGATCCGACTAATCCCAGGGACTGCCCTTTTTGGATAGCCGGAGTCGGCACAGCCGCACAGGTGAACCTCCGTGTCCAATGAGAGTTTAATTTTCTCCTCAGGGTTCGAACCCAAGACCTCTAAGAACTTTCGTCCTAAGAGCCTAAGCCCTTACCACTGGGTCACCTCATTAGTTTGGGTTAAATGTTTTGTACACAAGACTGTGTTTCATTTGAGAGTACATCCATTAATCAATTTTGAGAATATACAATTTATTTGTTTCTGTATTCGTATGTGTTTCATTTGAGAGTACATCCATTAATCAATTTTGAGAAACCTTATACAATTTATTTGTTTCTGTATTCGTATTTGTTTGAGATTTTGCTATAAAGTTTTCATTTTTTGATATTTAGAAGTGTCTATCCATATTTATTATCACTAAAAATATCAACTACCCAACTTATAAAAATCATTTCTTCATTAAGGTATTTCTTACAACCAGGAACAGAACCAGGGGGTTTCGTATGTGCCGGGACACCTATGGATATTTCTATTTAGTGTTAATTTTTGAAGAAAAAAAAAACATTAGTTTTTCCTAAATGTGTCTAAAATGCTCCCACATTACCTAAAGCTCATGATAGACGATTTGATAATGTGACTTCATATCCATTGTAAATAGCACTAAGTATCTATTCAATTTGTTGATATTAAATAATGCATAATTTTTTCCGATCATATCTTACATATTATTGTAATTTGGAACAAGAACTACTTAAGTGTTTGAGATATCTCACGTATTATTGTAGTTTGGAACACGGACTACTCAAGTGTTTGATGTTGGACGGATACTTCTGCTCTTCAAAACTTTTTTGATCAGTTGGAGAAGACGATACATGCATGTTTATTATTTTCATACTTACAAACCAAATTGTTTATAGTACCATTGACACATTATTTATTATTCTTTAATGACGTAACATATTTACGTTCTTTGTTGTTTATTAATTTAGTCACACACGTATATCCTTGATGAATAATTTCTTAAAAAACCCCGTGAATCACCTTCAAGAGCCAAGGGCAATCCGTTTAAAAAGTTGGTTGGTACCTGTCACGTCTGATTTCACACATGGACAATTATATGTGGCTCTTTAGCGTGTCAAAAGCAAAAAAGGTTTGAAGGTTGTTGTTTCTGATGTGGTTTTTCCTTACTTTGTTTACACCAACAAACTTTTTTTTTTTTTGCACGATCTCATCTAAAAGCCCGTCAATTTAACGGGTCTATAAGCTAGTTTTTAATATGTTACACATAAAAGGATAAAGTGGCAAGTATTATGATTTTTAAAATGATTAGCCTTAATTTTTTACACTAAAAGTTTCTGCTCAAATATGAGCGAATTTTGACAGAAAATTTTACACCTAAACTATTTTCTCTATACTCTTTTTTTTCTTTGAGAAATTTAGAACCACAAACATTTTACAAAAAGATATACACAAAATAAACATGGATTTTTATTTGTGAATGTATGTAAGACAGACAATAACACAAATTAGAGGATACGCCGTTGTGTGTATATTTTCTTTTAGATGTTTTGTTGTTCTATCATTTCTTTTGGTTCTTGATTTTTCTATCAATCCGTAAACACAACTTTTAAATTTTCTTTCAGCTCAATAAAATGGAATAAAATAAAATAAAGGGCAAATAATTAAAGAAATGTATCATACTTACCAT
Organism: Artemisia argyi; assembly: GCA_030686995.1. Lineage (NCBI taxonomy): Eukaryota > Viridiplantae > Streptophyta > Magnoliopsida > Asterales > Asteraceae > Artemisia > Artemisia argyi. The sequence goes on from JARVZY010000101.1 coordinate 4,326, forward strand.
CATTTCATTTTTTGGCGGGTAGCGAACAATTTTTTTTTTTTTTTTTTTTTTTGAGTACTTTTCTTTCAAATTCATCCTTTTTAGAGTACTATGTGACATTTTTAACTTTCGGGGAAAAAATTTTCTATTAGCTAAAATGGGCAAAAATGACCAAAAATTTCACAAAATACTTTAAAAAGATGAATTTGAAAGAAAATTAACCACAAAAGCTATAAAATTTGTTCGCTGCCCACAAGAAAAAATAGTAGCATGTATTATATTTTTTATAATTATTTGCCCTAAAATAAGATCATTTTTTTTCACTTCTCTTCTTTACTCTTCTTTATCCTTTGCATCTTTATCCTTTGGCTTTTATTCTTAAAAAAACTCGAGAACACAATATCTCATTTTATTTTATTTTTTAATGCCTTTTTTGTGACATTTTTTGTAGTGGCGCCTTAAAATTTGAGTTATACAATTAAAAATTAATTATGCTATTAAAGTTTTAAATATGCAATTTTCAACTTACAATATTTATATTGATAGCAACCCATTCTATTTTTATTTTTTATTTCAAATTTCGTTTACACGATTATTAAATGAACTTTAAATAAGAAAAGTGGGATGTAAAAAAGATGGGATACGTGGCTGTTTAGCGTTGGAAGACAGCTAAGATGAAAATAATCGATGCAGAAAGCAATTGATGAATCATTTACCACCACGCCGGAAATTTATGTTTGTGAATGTGACAGTTGATATATTAAATGTGGCTATATTTTGCTTAGGCCACCCGTAATAATAAGGTTGGAGACGTGTACCACGCCAATGTGTCACCCTTTAGTCGCATCGATCTTTATTTGCTTCACCCTCGCAAAACGGTCTTGGTGCATTTGAGGAAAACTCGATCATCTAAACGACCGAGTGGTGAGAGTTTTAGTTTTGTGTGTGTGTGATTTTGGTTTTGGTGCATATATTTGTGTTTAAGCCAGATATATTTTGATAGTGAAATTAGTCGTAAAAAGATAAAGTGGATGTGACGCTGATAAAGTTGGTTGTGATACTCTCATATCACGTGTAGCCTAATAGTGGTATTCCATCATTTCAAATATCATTTAACCGCCGATTAAAATTTTGCTTAGTTTTCTTCCCATTCCAGATATATTTTGCAACATTTCCTTTCTATCATATAAATAACCAACTAGGGAGTGACAAATTTATGACTCTAATTTCATAAGTGTGTAAGGTTTACTTTCTAATCATCTTTAGTACATCCAACATTTAATTAAGCAGTCGCGCGGCATCAACCGATTTAGGACTTTAGGTCAGTGGGATAGTGAGGGCAAACCCTATGATCAGTTAGTCAATACCACAAAATCAGAAAGCATAGTTACCACTTACCAATAGAAAAACACCATATCATTTAGTCGTTTAACAACGAACAACATGTGTAGTCATTGTTTGAGTATTTTTGCTTGTATATTAATTACTAGTTATAATACCCGCACACGCGCGGGTTTTTTTAAAATTTTTTGAAATAATTATTTAAAATTTTTAATCCTATTGTTAATTGCATCTTATCTATATTTTTTGTATTTATCTTCTACTTGTGTTGTGGATAAATATAAAATAAATAATTTTTTTTTAAATATCTTATCTATATTTTTTGTATTTATCTTCTACTTGTGTTATGGATAAATATAAAATATTACCTAATAAAAAAATTATCTTTTTTTAATAAAATTATTACTAAATTAGGTATGAATTGATTTTTTTGAAATGCAAAATTCCAATAAGGATTTTATTTTATTATATAAAAGATGTGTATTATCTTTGGCAATATTTTGTGGCATCAAAGTTATTCCGGCTTCCTTTCTCGTAACGAATAACTAGTCAATTGAATGTTTGGTGTGGACTTCAAGCAACAGTGGTGTTTGATTAATCTTGATGTTGTACTTTTCCCGCATAACATTGTAAATTCACACATGTTATAAAAGTTTGTGGAAAAAAAAAATTAAAAAAAAAAAAAAAAAAAAAAAAAAAAAAAAAAAAATCTCTAAGATGATCTGTAAAAAGGTTAGTTTTGTTCATAAGATAGGTTGAAACTTAAACTCATTCTTGAAATGTTGGATCAAATTGCATTTCTCAAAATAGTTGAAATTGTACCATCTCATCTTGATAGCCCATCACTCACTTATCATATACTATGCGAAAAGTGAAAAATGGCAACATATAATGTAAAGTTACTAGAAGCTCAACTTGCTCAAAGCACATTTGACTTTGTAAAATCCATATTTTTTTTGTTGTGCGTACACACCCAAAGTGTGTGTTTTAGTATGTGTTTTACGTGTGTTTTTGTGCCTGGCTATTAAAGAAGGGACACGTTGCCATGAAGATTAACACAGGACGGCCACCGAATCACATTGACTTCCTCTTTTGTTTCTTGTCTTCTTTCACTTGTATATTTCTCACTCTATATAAATACCAAGTACTCCCGGCTTTATGGACCTACATCTCTTTCTCTTTGTAGCATCCTCTCTATATAAATCTATTTTCAGAAAGAAACTTACACATACATCACATACACAGCTTGGACTACTATCATGGGAAGATCACCTTGTTGTGAAAAGAATGGCCTAAAAAAAGGTCCATGGACCGCAGAAGAAGATCAAAAACTTATTGATTACATTCAAAAGAATGGTTATGGAAATTGGAGAACTCTCCCCAAGAATGCTGGTAAGTTCTTGATGAATCTTTGGCATATCGATTAGCACGTGCATAGCATGTCTCTATGAGTACTAATCGTTTTTCGGCTATATTTGATTGTGTGTAGGTTTGCAAAGGTGTGGAAAGAGTTGCAGGTTAAGATGGACTAATTATCTTAGGCCTGATATCAAAAGAGGAAGGTTTTCTTTTGAAGAGGAGGAGACAATAATTCAACTACACAGTGTTTTGGGGAACAAGTAAGTCAACTTCTTTGATTGATTTTCATTTGATTAATCATTTTATATAAATTTAAAAGATTAGGTTTTGTTTAATGTATTATATTGGAATTAAATAAGTTTAATTAGTTGAAGATTTTAAATTTTGGTTTCGAGTTTTCTAACCATTTGGTTTTTTTTCGACAGATGGTCCGCTATTGCAGCTCGTTTACCTGGAAGAACTGATAACGAAATCAAGAATTACTGGAACACTCACATTAGGAAAAGACTTCTTCGAATGGGAATTGATCCAGTCACTCACAATCCTAGACTTGATCTACTTGATATCTCATCCATTTTGAGCTCATCTTTCTATAGCTCGTCTAACTCAAATATGTTCGGGGTTCAGCCTATTGTAAACCCCGAACTGTTGAGGTTAGCTGCTTCACTCCTCTCGTCACAACGCAATAATCCAAACCCTAATTATGCTCAACAAAATGGACAAGAAAACCAATTTGGAAACCCTCATCAAGTTCAAGAAAATCATCTAGTCCAGCTTCAAAATCAAGATCACCAAACCCTAATTCAAGAAATCCCTAGTTGTGCCCCATTGAGCGACCCGAGTTGTGTTCCGTTTTCTAGTGAATGTGCCCAACTTATGGAACCAAATGTAAACCAACTTCCATCAAGTTATTCACATTTTAACACGCAAAGTACTTGCCAATTAAATGATTGGCAAAACAATCTTGATAACTTTATCGCGATGGATAACTATGGTTACCAGTCGAATTTGACTTCTAGTGACTACGATTTCACCTCACAAATATCGAACTTATCAACGCCTTCATCAAGTCCAGCTCCACTAAACTCAAACTCAAATTCGACTAATTACATCAACGGAAGCAGCACAGAAGACGAACGAGAAATCAGCTATTGCGGAAACTTGTTCAAATATGAATATCAAGATATCTTGGATTCTAATGTCTTTATGTAATTTTATGAATATATTGTGATTTGGATCCAACTATATGAGCATAGTCAAAAGGTTCTTTTGTTTTTTAATCAACTACGGAGTAGTTTTTTTCTTCAATAATAACGTAATGAATGTTTCCATTATTGTTGTCATTAGTTTGAACTATTTCTGATTGATTGTTTTGTCAATTATAGATCATATACACTAATTCCACATAAAATAATAAAAATTCCGAATGAAAAACTCATTTTTGGTAGAAAAAAATAGTTATATTAGACCAATGTCTTGTCTTGAGAGAGTTGACTATACATGCATGGCGATCTTGACAGATGTACGTTCACATATTATACGATTATATTTTATGGCATCTATTGTCCCACCATATTTAATCAAACTTCTTCTTTATTCATCCAAAAATATTGATTTGACATATATTTTTATGATCTATAAACTTTTATGTTTTTATTTATAACTTACACATCACGACCAAATTATGTAATCTTAAAAAAAACATTTATTCAAGGCCAAAAAATATTAATAGCGCGCGAATATTTAGCTTAAAATAATATTTATGTAGTTGAAAATAAAAAGTTTGTCCGTACGATAGTTATTTTTAAAAAATAATGATTTTCAATAATTGCAAACCACGACAACGGGGTTTTCGTAAATGAAAAACAAAAACTATTTTTTTTTTTTTTTTTCGTAATCCCCATCACACTATAAACTATGTCCAACGTACTAAAGATCATTAAAATACAATTTTTCTTCCAGAAAAAGCTAACGTATTTGAATTATTTCAACTTTAATTTATTCGTTCGTATAAACTAGTGTTTAAGATAATCAAAAATTATCTTTGAATCTATTTTATTATTTAGATCAACTCAGGTATCAGTCATGTTTACATTGATTTCATTTGGTATAAACGAAACTAGCAAACAAATTTGTGGTCTTGTTTACATGCATCGATTTCATTGCGGAAATAAAAACTAACAAGTTAATTCTAGTCATTTTGTATAGGTCATTAAAATGTTCGTAAGTTTTTTTCTTGTGTTAAAAAATTTACAATCTTATAAAGAATTCTTTCTGAAATGATTTAATCACCATGAATGTTTACGGATTTGTTGGCTAACAACTTAAATTAACTAAACCTAGTTAATGGACACGTCTCATGTTCTTACACTGCACTATCAACTAATAGAACTTGAAAACGTATCATATATAGATATACTTTAGCTATATGTTCTTAGGTTAATAAATATCCCATTTAAGAGCATGGTTAATTTTGTCAAACCGTGTCATTTTCTTTATACGTAAGCAATCATACTAACTAATAGAGGTAGCCAAATGATCAAAGTGGATAAGTTGGGTGAGCTGAGGATACTAAGTTTTTGAAAAACTTTAAAAAACCGACTATATCGATTTACCCCTACGTATCGTCCGAAGAACAATATGTGTAAGTATCTATACGTATACGTCCAACCGTAAGAACCATTATGCTCGTTATTCGTTAAGAATATTGCATGCTTGAGTCGAGTTGGCAACACTTGTTTTTCCAACGAAATTATTGAATCAAAAACTGTCATTTCAAGTGATGAATTGGGTTGGAAAACAGGAAAACCAAATTATTGTATCATTAAAGACTTTGTCACTTTACAAAAAAAGTGTCATTTCATAGAAGAAGTGATAAAGTAAACAATGATCACAACACTCCAAACAATTTTCTTTTCAAAAACATTTTCCCAAAGGGAATTCACACACAAACAAAAATAAAATAATTTTTTTGAACGAAACAAAATAAAATAATTAACAATTTGGTTTCTTATTTCCCAACAGTCAAACTCCGGCGATTTGGCACCGTACCATCGGCCACCGGCCGGACACCTATACCTTACACCTGTCCTCTTTTAAGGTAACTTTTTTTGTACGTAAAGATTGAAAAGGTAAGATATAACTTTGTCATGTGTTGTGTTGTTTACTTTTAATGAGTGAGAATTGCTTGGATATCCTTGTGAATATGGTAAGTGATGCTTTGAGTCCTTCTATGAGAAAACAAGCCTTTACTAACTTGATATGAACAAGTTAAAAACCAGACTCTAGCAAGAAGCTAGATGATGAGGTTAGGTGTAACTTGAGTAATACGAAGAAAAAACAAAAGAAAAGTGAAATAATATAAACACTTAAATATGCATATGAAAATTTAAATGATTCGCATAACATAACTATTTATGTTACATATAAACTTGTGAACGTGTTAGACTTGACATATTTGTTAGCGACCATGAGTTTAAACTTTGCATGCTTAAGTTTGACTGTATGTCGATAATGAAAGCTTGATCAATAACAGATACATAACAAGAAATATCCGCTTAACTAAATCTACTTATATACGGAGTAGTTAACTTGGTCTTCCTTGAAAAGGAATTGTCTTAATTAGTAAACACCTATGGTGCGTTTGGTATGCTGGAAGGAATGACAATAGGTATGAGTTTGATAGTACTCAATTATGAAATGTTAGAATATTAGTGTGTAATAGTTAGGATAAAGTTCCTAACATCCTCAATTGTAGAATCCTTGTTCATCAAGGATTATGTTTCTCTCCCCTCATTTTTTATAAATAGGGATGAGGGGGTGATGTTTTATTTGTACATTCTTTTCTTGCTCACGTTTAATAAACGTTTGAGTGTAAAATATCTCGTGTGTGTTGGTGCCACTCGGCATTAAGGGATCATAACCCTTTGCCGAGGTCTTGTTGGAGTAGTTCTTGATTCGTGGTTCCGCTTTAGAAACCGGTTTGTTGAATTTCTTCCAACAATTGGTATCGGAGCCTGGTTCGAGAAGAACGAATCACACAACGTGGATAGAGCTAAAACAAGAGAAACGAGTGAACCGGGTTTGGTTCGTCGGTTACTACGCAGTTGTGGGAGAATTGGCGCCGCGGGTTCGTTAACCGTTGGATTTCTACGAAATTCGAACCATAGGTTGAAGACATATAGATCTAGGATATCATCGGAGGGATCTTGCATCGGAGCTACCAGGAAAGAGATATAGGTTGTCGAATTTTCTGGTTTGGTTGTTGTGTTCTTTGTCGTTTTTGGTTATTGTTTGGCTATCGTCGTGTAGATTACACGGTTCAAGGTTTCTAGGTTTTCGAGTCAAGATTACTTGGGCAACAAGGTTATTGAAGTTGTCTTGCAAGGAGGTGGATCGATTCTCCTAGGGTTATGGGAAATCATTTTCTTTTGTCACAAGGTTCTTGGAGTTTCGGTTTTGAGCTTCAAAGGTGACAAGGTTTTGCAAGAAGTTTCAACTTCAAGTTTTCGGTTTCTTGAAATTCAAGTCTTGGTGGTTCTTGGAAGACAAGTAAGGTTTAGCTTTGTCTTGGGATTCAAGAAAAGTGATTACTTGGAGTACAAGGTATATCAAGGTTGTAGACTTGAGGTGGAAAGATCGAAGCTTTAGGGTTTTTCTAAAGGTTAGTAGATCAATTATTACTAGAAAGCGGGTTTAGCACACGGCTTGCGAGACTTGTTGGTAAAGTTGGTTAAAAAGCAACTTGACAAGGTTTGTAGCAAGGTTAAAGAAGAATGGCTAGTATGAATACTAGGTTAAACATTGATAAGCTCGATGGGAATGTTGTACAAAAGCATGGAGGTTCAAAACAAGTTGGATTCAAACAACTTGGTCAAAAACAAGTTGGGTTCAAGCAACTTGGTCTTGGTGTTAAAACAAGGGTCCATGGAGTACATGTTCAAAAGCGTATTTGGTTTGAGGTGGAACTGCAGGGAGCTCAGGAAAATCGTGAAGCTGAGGTAATTCAGGAGAGTAACGATCATGCTGCAGTGGCTCAAAGAAAGTTGAAGGTTAAACAACTTGAAGGAAAGACAAACACAGACTGCTTGGAAAATGATCAGGAAAAGGTACACCTTGGTGCAAAGGTGGGGGCGGACATTACGGTAACCAGGGTACCTGGTCAAGAGGGTGCAGAGGGTAATGTTGCTGAAAGGTATAGAGGTGACAGTAATATGGCTGCTTTAGGAGTTGCTGCAGTGATTAAAGAATATGCACATGAGTCATTGACTTTCAGGGATGTAGTTGCTTGTGAGGTAATTTCCAAGTGGATAGCTGTAGTGAAAGAAGATATGGATACTCGGTATAGTATGTGTTTGCTCAGCAACGGTTTCAGGCGAAGCAGTGACGACAGTAAAATATATTACTTGAAGTATGCACCAGGTATGTTCATATATCTATTCCTCTATATAGATTATATGTGGTTTACTTGCGAAAGCAAGGCTGAGATCTGGGTTACCAAGGGTTTGCTGGATGAAGCAAAGGAAATTATACTTGGTATGGGGATCTTTAGGACTCAGAGTGGTAATACTCTGAGGGTGTCACGATTCAGGTTTTCCAACGGGATGTCGGTTCGGATATTGTTGGGGGGACACTCTACGCTGTCGTTAGAGGATGGTCTATCAAGGAATCGTGATGAAGAAAAGATGAGTAAGGAGTCATGTATATATGTAGTTGGAAGTCATAAGTATCAAGTTGTATGCATGAGACCTAACATAGCATCTACAGATGTGGGAATGTTGGATAGGTTTGATCGTGGATTACAGACAGACGTACAGGCTTTTGTGGATTATGACTACGCCATGGGTAGATCAATCACAATGTACATTTATGATACAGGAATGTGCTGTGAGTTGGGAAGCTATGTTGCGGCACATGATGACTTTGTTAACAACTGAAGTGGAGTATATGACACTTGCTGGAGAATTGAAGGAGGATACATGGCTAAAGGGACTCTCTACAGAGTTAGGATTTGAGCTAAGGTTAGTAGCGGGTATTGCTACTGGTGCCTTGACGAAGGCGGTCCCCGGTCCGAGGTTCCAGCACTGGTTGAAGCTGCTGCGTATCGGAGAAGGCTAATTATTACCACTAAAGTGGAAATTGTTAGAATATTAGTGTGTAATAGTTAGGATAAAATTCCTAACCTCCTCAATTGTAGAATCCTTGTTCATCAAGGATTAGGTTTCTCCCCCCTCATTCTTTATAAATAGGGATGAGGGGGTGATGTTTTATTTGTACCTTCTTTTCTTGCTCACGTTTAATAAACGTTTGAGTGTAAAATATCTCGTGTGTGTTGGTGCCACTCGGCATTAAGGGATCATAACCCTTTGCTAAGGTCTTGTTGGAGTAGTTCTTGATTCGTGGTTCCGCTTTAGAAACCGGTTTGTTGGATTTCTCCCAACATGAAAGTTTCATTCCTCACTCTCTAGCCATATATGGAGTATGAAAAATAATGGACTTTCATAGTCATAGTTGTGGGCCCAGGCACCCTAAACAAACACCAACTATCACTTTCATAGTGGGATAGTTGATTCCCAGGAATGGGTACCAAACGCACCCCTAATACTTTTGGTTGCATAGGAAGTGTATTTTGTAACAAAAATGATTAAACAAACTAAGAGCCCAAATGGGAGCTCTCGGTATCATGGGCGGTTTTGGGCCGGCGCACCATCAGCTATCAAGCCGGAGCCCAACCCATTAAGGGGCACTAAAATTTTTTATACCCATTATTAGGGGTGTTCACGGTTCGGTTAATTAACCGAATAAACCGAAAACCGAACCGAACCGAACCGAAATAAAACCAAACCGAACATATAACCGAATCGAACTTGTTAAAACCGAACCGAACCGAATTAAAAATTCGGTTTTCGGTTTGGATATGGGTTTAGCTATCTGAACCGAAAACCGAACCGAAAACCGAATTTATATAAATATATATATTTTTTATATATTTATATTATTTTAAATATAAAAAATATCCTTTAAAATTTTATAATAATATAAAAAAACACATTTTTATGCTTGAAATATTTTTTTTGCCAAAAATATATATAATTAAAGTAAAAAAAAATATAAATAGTGTAATTTAAATAAAAAGTTCGGTTTTCGGTTTTGACCCATAACCGAACCGAACTTCGGTTCGGTTCGGTTATAGATATTTTCGGTTCGGTTCGGTTTTCGGTTATGACCCAAAAATTTTTTTTAACCGAACAACCCGAACCGAATAAACCGATTAACCGATAACCGAACCGATGAACACCCCTACCCATTATATCTATTAGGCCCAACCCAAGGTTTACTTAAATGTATTTTATTTTGTAGAAGTAATACCATTGTTGCAAGAATGATTTTTGTTCGTATTTTTGGCTTTTCATATTTGATTTTGGTTTATTGATATTATAATATAGGGGCACTTTTTTTTTTTCTTTTTCTTTTTTTTTTTCGTGTCGGGCCTTTTTATTTATTTATTTATTTTTTATTTTTATTTTTTTTGACGTTCTCAGCACCGCCTCTTCTCGGTATTGTGGCACAAACCAGGCGCCATTCACATGTGGCTAGCCAAATGTCATCGCCGTTCAGGTGCTACCACCCCCCTCCTCCGGCACCAATTCTGACGTGAGCACACTTGCGCCGCGCCAGTTTGCTTTTCCTCTATTTTTTTAAGTAGCCATTGGATTGGGAATAACGGTTAGAAATTTGTTTTTTTTATCTTACTGTTAAAACAAATAAAATTTTAAAACGTTTATTTATATTTTACGATCTTCTAATGTTTTGTCGATAAAAAATGTAAAATCATTTTAGCAAGATATATAAAATACGTAACGCTTTGAGCCAAAAGTTTACTAACTCATTTAATCAAATAAATAAACCTTAAACATATTTAGTTAACAAGTTTACATAAAACCAAAATCATTTTATAAAAACACTTAAGTAACTTAGTTACTTACATTTTATAAAATACATGTTACTTGTAAATTAAATAGGAAAGACTTGGACTATCCATAACCCAAAAGCCAAGTCCATAACCCAGAACCCATGGAGCTTGATCTATAACCCATAACTCATTTGCATGACATCATGCATGATTTCATAATGGGTAAAACCCTCCATGACCCAAAGTCCATAACCCATAACCCAAAGTCCATAACCCATGACCCATTATGTCTTTGACATCATTCATGACATCACATGAACCATAGATCATAACCCATAACCCAAAACCCGGAAATGTAACTCAAAATCTGAACTGTTGATACCAGATAGCCGGATCCTTGGGTTTTGTCGTGTCGGATCATTTTGGGAAGGGATCCGCCGGATCCGGGTGAACAGTACTCAGAATTGCCTATAAATAGTGAGTCATTTCTCTGTTATCCCTCACCCCTTTTAGACATATCTTCTCTATATGTTCTAAACTCTCTAACCTCAGATCCAAGGATCTTTCTATTTAGTCTTTCTTTGTGATCCTTTAGGTTCCTTCTAAAAGGCGAGATCACGACCTCTCGAAGACTTGCAAGCTCGTGAAATGAGTTACTAGGATTCTTCATTTCCAAGATAACAGAAGTGCATCTAGTTCTTTCTTTCTCTCAAAGGGTGTTGTAGATGTGTTGAGTCGTTAGGTGTAAAAAGGGACGTTGGTTCCTTTAGTCATGTTGTGCTAGTTGTATTGGTTTAGTCCGCCGTGCTAAGGACTCGGTATCTAGCCTTGTACCAGATAAAGTGTAGGCGACGAAGGTTTGGCTCTATCTCGTGGAAGAGCTCAGTATTTAGCATTGTACCAGATAAAGTGTAAGCGACATTATAAAGGCTTCTCCGCTGGTGAAAGGAGTTAGTCTTGTGTAGTGTTTACGGAACTCTCAAGTTGGATACTTGGGGAGTGGAGTAAGGCAAAGAAGGTGTTCTTGTAGCTGAACCACTATGAATACTTGTGTTGTGGTTGTATCTCTCTAACTCTATCTCGTAGTTTATATGCTTTTATTTCTCTCAATATCCAACACGCCAAAACTAGATTTACATCAGTTGATCTATAAGTTTTAAAATGAAGTTTTAATCAGTAAAACTATTCAACCCCTCCACCCCCCCCCCCCCTTCTAGTTTTCTACACTTATATTTATAAATACTACCCACATTTAACTATTTTTCACACGACAAATACATTCTCTCTACAAAAAATCAAAACACATTCTCTTTACCAAAAATGGATCCGAATGATGATATTCAAAACTTTCCCACTGTCGATGATTAAAGGGACATTTACTTTTTGAAACAAACTAATCAATATCACCAATCGTTGCAACAACAACAAGCTCAAACTTCACAAACGCGTAATCTGATATATCGTGACCGTGATATTACTAAAGCATGTTTTTTGGCCGACTATTTTGGTAATAATCCAAAATATTCGGAGTCCTATTTTAGATGCCGATATCGTATGAGTAAAAAAGTAGTCAAAGGTATTGAAACTTATACTTACGATCCTCTTCTCAGGCCGTTTCAATTCTTTAAAGTCCGACATGATGCTATGGGTCAAATGAGTTTTAGTGTTATTATGAAAAGCACTTCCGCCATACAGCAATTGGCATATGGCACAACACTTTACGCATTTGATGAATATTTACAAATGGGTGAACGCACGTGATTGTCTAGATTTTTTTTACTATGTGCGTTATTGATTTGTTCATGCATGAGTATTTAAGAAAACCCGATTATAATGACATTAGAAATTTATATGCAACACATGAGAGGGTTCATTGGTTTTCGGGAATGCTTGGAAGCATTGATTGTATGCATAGAGTATAACCTAGCTGACGAAATTTACCCACAGTGGGCAACTTTTGTCAATCATTGGCACGGCCACGAGAAACATAGATACTTTAAAAGGCGACAAGAAAGTGCACGAAAGAATTTTGAACGAGCTTTTGGTGTCCTTCAAGGACGTTGAAAAATTATACAACAACCGATGCCTGCTTATACTATCAACAGGCTACAAAGAATCATGTATACATGTATTATATTGCATAACGTGAAAGACAAACACACGAAAGTCTTCAACGAGATCTTATGGAACATCTTTGGCAACAATATTAACATGAAAAAATTGTTTATTGATAATTTGATGTATTTTAATATTTTCGTACTTTAAAAAAAAAAATTGTATATTTTTTAAATTTCGCAAGTTTTGTTTATTATCGTATTGTAATTTGTATTTTTATTTTAATGAATGAAAAATTAGTTTGTTTAAAAATGAAAAATAAAAAGTCCAAAAAAGTGAAAATGGTTCAAGCCATCAGTGAGAAGATATTTTGATATGTGAATATGAAAAGTGTATGCTGTAATGGCGAAACGGATCAATCCAACATAGCACCCATAGATACATAATAAATGTATTGAATCGATTCATTTTAATGAATATATCCGATCGCAACTTCGAATATGGAAATTAAACGGATCAAATAGGAAAGGATTGAACCATCTCTTCTGACTCTTTTCAAAAAATATGAGGATTGATCTCGATTCATTAATCTCTCGGTTTGAGAAAAAAAATAAGATGATTGAAAAGAGTCAGAAGAGATGATTCAATCCTCTTATTTTTTTCTCGAACCGAGAGATTAATGAATCGGGATCATGATGCATATAGATACAAATGGTTCACTGGGAGCAATAATAATGCGAAAGAATGCTTATTTTGAATCGTCAAAAGACCTCTTGAATAGTGCACTCGAATAGTGCGTAAAAGAGGTTCTAGATAGACATAACATTCTCCCGAAAATCTTACATATCCTTCATTATTAGAAAAAGTGGTCTCTACAAAAGTGGCAGATCCAGTTAATTTGGAACCTGTCGTTCTCATAACTATATATAATATGCTCAAAGATCGTCGACTTAAGAAGAAAGTTAGCCTAAAATGTATAAATGACAGTAATGTCAAGAACCATAAGTTATGGGGTAAACGGTTCATCTTACTGAATAAGGCAAGTTTTACACACGTGTCGTGTTGTTACCGGTTGACACGTTTGTGAGCAGTTTGAGACATGTGAAAAAATGAACTTTCCTTAATTGTCACAACTGCACGTGGCAGCTGGCTTGTGGACAAATTACGTCAGCAAACAGTACACTTGTTTCTTAATGATTGACATAGGTGGACCCCCTTATACTTTCTATTTATTACAGATGGACCACTTACATGTTTTGATTAAGACAGTTAGTGGGGATTGGCTGTTAAAGATCCGTGGCCGACACTAGCCTACAACAGAAATCGACTTATTGGGGATGGCTCTTATAAGGGTGATGTTGACCGGACCCCTCTACCCCTAGACTGGATACGACTTTATAATAAAGAACACCAGTTTATTGCAACATTCACTGGATACGACTTTTGTAAAATTTATTTATCATTTTACTCGACGTGACTAAACTTCTATGCAATAACTTTCTTATAGAAACGGCAACTTTTATTCAGAAAAATGGATACATTTGCATACCAAATCGATGAAGAAAGACGCTCATATGTTGACTAGTTCACGTTTTATAATGAGCTTGTCACTACACTATGACACACTTGAAATACAACTCGTGGCAAGCCAGTGGGATATATTTGTTTGATATGAATGCTTCAAATATTATGAGGCATTTGCTTAACCAATTACGGGCAGAGATGGTATCATGAGTCATTATATTGATAACAACTACTTCATAGTGATTATAAGCACTTCTGTTTTCAAGTTAACTGTTATTGTAAAATGACGTAAAAAGGAATGTTGAGTATTGTGAAATGGTAAATATATTTTGCTTATGGTTTATTGTCATCCTTAGATGACTTGAAAAGTAATGTTAGATATTGTAAAATGGCCGTTTTAAATATCTTCGTAATAATACATCTAACAATTTACGAGAATAATGTATATGAGAGATACAAAGACAGATTTATTGACTTGTAAACAATTATTATCATGTTTTTAATATTTAATAGTGTGTGTCTATATATATATGTGCTCTTTATTTTCAGAACCCTGTTAAGTGCGGGAACTGTAAGAACTCCAATTTTGCATTAGAAAACATGCATGTTGATATAAAACATGTATTTTTTCTTACATACACCTTAATACAAATACATGCGTAACATACATGTTCATATAAAACCATTTTGTATTGATATTTTGCACTTAACAGGGTTTTCTATAAACATGTATGTTATGCAGGTATGTGTATTAAGATGTATGTAAGAAAACATACATGTTTTATATGAACATGCATGTTTTCTAATCCAAATTTGGAGTTCTCGCAGTTCCCGCACTTAACAAGGTTCTGAAAATAAAGATACCCTATATATATATATATATATATATATATATATATATATATATATATATATATATATATATATATATATATATATATATATATATATAGGGGGGCTTTCTTACGAGAACCATTTTATCTGCGAGAACTGAGAGAACCACCAAAAACATGCATGCACGCCTTTTAAAATAAAATAAAAATACATGCAAATCATCAATAATCGTAAGCATCCACATATGTTCTTCAATATCATTATGAACTCATCATCTTTTTTCACAAAAACCTTACCCACGGCCGCAATATTGTCGTTGCACGTCTTATAAGAACATACATGCACACCTTCAAAGAAAAATTTTGTATTTTCAATTTCTTATCAAATTCTTTAGAACAACTATGTTTTTTTTAAAACATATGTGCAAAAATACAATTATTGAAGGCGTGCATGTATGTTTTTGGTGGTTCTCTCAGTTCTCGCAGTTAAAATGGTTCTCGTTTGAAAGTTACACTATATATATATATATATATATATATATATATATATATATATATATATATATATATATATATATATATAGGCAAAGGATCACGTGCGGATGGTTCTTTTTAGTGCGGATGTGCGGATGGATCTGGACCGCCCATTCCAGAATCTGATCTCCCATTCCAGAATCTGATCTTGACTTTTTGTAAAAAAGTCAAGATCTGACGCTAATATCATGGTACCAATTGATCATGAAAACGATTTTTTTGATTTTTTTCCTTCTCAGCGATCGTTACTCTAGTTGTGTTCTTTTATTTTTTTATTTTTTCAGATTTTTCTGAGCACTTTTTTCTTTTTTGATTATGAGTGCTAATGTGATATTAACGATATTATGAGTGGTACCGTGATATTAAGCTTTTTTACATGTAAAAATGAACCGTGATATTACGATATTAAGAAAAAGTTAAAGTGATATTAAAAAAAATTAACTTTGATATTAAGAAAGTATGATAGTTACGGCGATATTAATAATTTTTATTAAGAAAAAGTTTTTACGATATTAAAAAAGTTATTGTGATATTAAATTTTTTATTAAAAAAAAAAGTTTTCAGAATCTGATTCTGACTTTTTTACAAAAGTCAAGATCTGATCTTGACTTTTGTCAAGATCAGATCTTGACTTTTGTAAAAAAGTCAAAATCAGATTTTGATATCACAATACCTTTAACGATGAAAACGATTTTTTTTTTGAAATTTTTTTCAGCGATTCTTAATTATTTGTTATCATCTTTATTTTTTTAATTTTTTCAGATTTTTTTGAATTTTTTTCAGAAAAAAAGCTAGTACGATAGTAACGATCTTAAAAAAAGACGGGATATTTACGATAATGCCACTCCGCTTTTTTGAGATGGTTGACTAGATGGAGGGCTGAGATTCGTCCGTACATCCGCACTAAAATCCAAAAATATACTGGATCCCTTCCCTATATATATATATATATATATATATATATATATATATATATATATATATATATATAAACATGATAATATTTGGGAAGTTATGTACGATATTATAATAGTTATTAAAGTTCCAATTTTAGTAGTATTATATCATATGTTATTGTTCTTTATATTGTCCAGACAATTGATCAAGTTTATTATTATATGTATGTAATATGTATATGAAGATACGGAAAGATAGAGGAAATAGACATGAGCATCATTCACACACACAAGAAAGTTGTATTACTAGGTGCTACATTTTAGTAAAGCATACATGATATTACTTGTTATAATAATGGCCTTGTGCAAATATTGATTATAAATAGAGGTGATCCTATTCCAATCAAAACTTTGTAGTTTAATATAATGTCTAGCATTGTAATGCTCAGACTAGCTACTACACACCATTACATATATGATTGATCGAACTACCTCTTACCATATCTATTACATCCTAATACATAAACTCTATACGCTTGATACTGACTTGATCGTCGGAGGGGGTTCCCCCGGGCTCAGCCCGGGGACCTCTCTAACGACCTTTCTTTGTCTTTTCAGCACTGTTACCGAAGACCCGAAAGTCAAGGTCAAAGCGAGTCAGACGGCCAACCAAGCACCTTGACGAATGTGGATTTTGGTAGCATCATTTGGCGCTATCCGTGGGACCCGAACTAAATATGTCATGTATGCTCACTATATTATTTCGCTTACATATCTAAGTTCAACAAGATGATACAAAAGAGCATTTTTAAGTTATATATTGCACTTGCTAAAAACCGACTGTGGCGTATACGAGGAGGCCCTAAGAGCAACATTGTCACTAGACAATCAGGAAAAAGCTACATGATGTTGATTTGAAGTCGAGAGCGATAAATCAAGCAACACTGCAAGGAATTTTCAAAGACGTGAAACCATATCAAACAAAAGCGAAACATCGCTCTAAAGTCATGAAACTCCATCATGCAAAAGTGGCATGACCACTTTCATGATTATCTCCCTACATTAAAAGGATGAAAAGCTTTAAAGCTTAATATAAAGCTAAGCAAAAAGGTCTGGATCAATACAATATCCCGCCATTAAAGGGATAATAAGCTATATTGCTTACAAAGACGCGAAACTCATCGCGCAAAGTGGCATGTCCACACTAAAGACGCGAAACCTCATTGCGCAAGAGTGATGTGGTCACTTCAATCATTATCTCCCGACATTAAAGGGATGAAAAGCTATAAATAGCTAATACACAAAGTGGCATGTCCACCCCAAAAGGCGTGGAATTATAGCGCGCAAAAGCAGAAGACCATTTTAAAGATGTGAAATTTCATCACGCAAGGCAACAACTCCGTCTAGAAAATGCTAAACTCCATCACGCGAAAGTGACATAGTCAATTCAATGAAAATCTCTCTACGTTGAAAGGATAAATTGCTATTACGCAACAACTTAATATGAAGCTAGATAAAATGGTCTAGACGAATACAATATCCTATCATTAAAGGGATAAATAGCCAATTAGCTAAATGTGAACGGCAAAAACCACTTGAAAAACGACAGAACATGATTGCACAAAGCAATACATGGATAATTTTAAAATCGACATCCCGACTATAAAGGGATAACGATTGATGAAAACACATACTATGAGAAGCACGATTAGTCCATATATGTTGCATTGACATTGAACATATATGAACGGGGGACTTAATAGTGTGTGTGTCTATATATATATATATATATATATATATATATATATATATATATATATATATATATATATATATATATATATATATATATGTATTAAATAAACATGATAATATTTGGGAAGGTATGTACGATATTATAATAGTTATTAAAGTTCCAATTTTAGTAGTATTATATCATATGTTATTGTTCTTTATATTGTCCAGACAATTGATCAAGTTTATTATTATATGTATGTAATATGTATATGAAGATACGGAAAGATAGAGGAAATAGACATGAGCATCATTCACACACACAAGAAAGTTGTATTACTAGGTGCTACATGTTAGTAAAGCATACATGATATTACTTGTTATAATAATTGCCTTGTGCAAATATTGATTATAAATAGAGGTGATCTTATTCCATAAAGAGTAATGATTAGGAGCCCTAAAAGTTGTGCCTAAATTCATGCCTAAGCTTATATGGCATCATCCTGATGGCTACAGTCAGGGGCCCACTTTTTCACAAACCATCAAGATCATGCCACACATGTTTAGGCACACAAATTAGGTCTCCAAATCATTTTCCTTCCATCAAAACAGACAACCAACTTTGCCCATACTTTCTTTACTAAAACTTTGTAGTTTAATATAATGTCTAGCATTGTAATGCTCAAACTAGCTACTACACACCATTACATATATGATTGATCGAACTACCTCTTACCATATCTATTACATCCTAATACATAAACTCTATACGCTTGATATTGACTTGATCGTCGGAGGGGGTTCCCCCGGGCTCAGCCCGGGGACCTCTCTAACGACCTTTCTTTGTCTTTTCAGCACTGTTACCGAAGACCCGAAAGTCAAGGTCAAAGCGAGTAAGACGGCCAACCAAGCACCTTGACGAATGTGGATTTTGGTAGCATCAATATTATTTTTTTAAGACTAGGATAAATATCTTGAGAATTCAACAAATCTGTACCGTAAAATGTTGTGTTGACATAATATGGCAAGGTTTGACCAATCAGTCTACGAATTAATAGCATCTGCTATACAAAACCCTATTAACTAGAACGAAATTATGCTTTATACTAAAAGGCAAGAGGCTAACGGGGCTACAGTTGTTCTTACAGTGCTCTTACCTTTGCTACAGTGCTTTCTACAGTGCTCTTACGGTTTGCTACATTGTCTAACCCCGTTTCCCGTTCCGTTATTTTCCCAGATATTTCCCCCTTCTCGACATTTCCTCACACTTCTTCTCCACTTAACCATCAGAAAAAAACACACACACACGAGAAACAAACCCATTCCCTTCTCCCCTGATTCATCAAACACCCATGTAATAATCAAAGTTCCAGGTTTTATGATCCACCAGATCTTCCACAAACAAAACCCACCACACTGAAAAACATGAAAAATCTAAAAATAGTAACAAGAAAAAAAAAACCCCACACGCACAATTTTTTATCAGTGTCACAAATCTAAACTTTGTAGAACAAAAACAAAAAGGTAGTACCAGTGGTTCTTTTACCAGATCGGGTCGGTATTTGATAGATCCGGCTACTTTATTGAAGATGGTATGTGAAAGTACGGCTGAGGTATGTATAAACCCTTTACCAAACCTTTTATTTACAGTTTATATTGTTATTTTTTTTCCATTGAATTGTTGAAATTGCTTTAACTTATTTAGATTGTTAATCACTGTAATAAATTTACGTTTTTTTTTGGTCAATTGAAGAGCAATTAATTACTGTAACAACTAAATGTTTGGATATGTTTTAAAGTCATAGTTTAAGTTTTAGGAGTTTGTTTTTTTAGTTGAAATTGCTTTAACTGGTAATTGAATTTTTAAAGTCATAGTTTAAGTTTTAGGGGTTTGTTTTTTTTGTTGGATGTTTGGTTGTTTTTTAAGGTTCAAACATTTGTTTTTAAGGACTATCATGTTATGAATTTGTTTTAGCACCCAAAAATGTGGATGAATCAAACTTTCTGCTCCTTTTGTATAGGTTGGCTTTTATGTGTGGTAAAGAACCAAACTTTGAGCTAACGCCTAAAGGAAAGGATGAGCTCAGTAAACTGACTTCGTTTAATGTTGTTTTGTATTATCTGAACTTTGAAAATGATGTTACAATTCTTCTGGGTACAGGTCAGGTCATCGGAAATTGTTGGGGGAAAAAGTAATGCTCATAATTGGAGATGCGTGGATAGAACGGATAAGAAGGTCTTTTGGAAATTCTTTTTAAGTAGTTATCTCCTTATTTAGTTATTTTTTAGATGGCGTTTGGAACTGCTTATGTTTAGGCTTATCAATATAGATGACGCTTATCTAATTCGAATATATGTTTTTATAGGTGACGAAATTACCAAAACATATTAGTAGAAGATCTATGAGGCTGTGGTGTTCAATTTCAACATTACAATGAGTACTTGATCAAGCAAGTTTATTAACCTTAATTTTTTTTTCTCCAAATGTTGGGTACTTGATCAAGTAAGTTTATTAACCTTAAAAATAATATTAACCTTAAGGTTTTGGAGGAATTGGGTAAGGATCGTTGATCATTTGACTCGCGTTGCTTTATTTGCATGCTCAGCATCCTCTTTCTTTCATTGATGGCTTATGTGAGCCTCCTGTAAGCTTACTTTTGGCCAAGGTATACCATTTTTATGTTTTAAGTGTAGTAGAGTTTGTATGAAAAAACATAATCAAACTATGTTAAATAATGAGTTAATGACCCTTAAAATGCAATCCCAAACACCCTATAAGACTTTGAATTTAAGCTCTTGAGGTTGCCTAATATTTACTCTAGGCTGCTATTCATTAGGCCTATAATTGTGTACCATAATTGTGTATGCCTTTTGTCGCCTTCTTTGGGTCAAATCAAGTTGAAAATATACTTTTGCAATTACACCATTTGATGTCATTTCTCCTTTGCAGTTCGACGGGCAAGAACAAGTGGTGCTGACCAACAAGCACGACCAGTTTTTAACATCCCGTCTACGAATAATATGTTTGCAATTGCACGCTCCAGAGGTATTGTGCCCATGCCTTTTGTTGCATTTGTATGTTAAGTCCATTGTACACAATACTATATGGTCTTGGACTGTGTTCTTATGTATGCTTTAATTGCAACAGGGAGAAACAAGTGACGCCGCTGTCAAGGATAAAACTGTTTCACCGCTGGTAATTGTTTCCACAATTATAACCTTTAGTTATGTCTCTTGAATTCCATGTAATATGATTTATCTTTTATTGGGATCTTGCATCTGTTACGGATGATAATGGGACCCCTCTGAACTTTTGAAAAGCACAAGAAGTAGTCGTACTGATAAGAGTTTACCAAAGAGTTCAACAAGAAATACATTTGGGACTGTGTTTGCACACAGGTTGTCACCATGTGTTTCTTTTACGCAAGATTTGGAGCTGATACTATGAATGTTTGTGAAACACTATTGACTTATTGGTTGTCCATCATGGGTTGCTTTTCAATGAAATTTGCTCTCTGGAATTTGTCACCATTAGTTCCTTTTTAAAGGCAACAATGTCACCATGTCCTTAAAATATTTTGGGACATGTTTTACTACATCTTAAATGAATGAAATTAAGGGATCCCAGATCGACATCAAGGTCCATTTGTTGGGCTATAATGCTATATTACGCTTGCCTGCCACAGGTGTGGATATCATTATACTAACTATTATTTTTGTAGGCTGTAAACCTGGCCCAAAAGTCTTGGACCCTAATGCAGGCATTGTTTAGGATACTCACCACAATTACTCTACTAGCAATGTACAAAGACAACATGGTTGCAAAAAACTAATGTCAATTCACCCCGCTGCAACGCGCGGGCTACCCAACTCGTTTACTACTAAATGAGTTGTATTTAGAATGAATAATTGTGTCAATGATTGCTTTTCCTTGACTCATTGAGCAATGCTTCAAGTTATCAAAGTTTTCGGATTCATAAATCATAAGAGATACCTATGTAGGGCATTGGCGACACATGCGGTAGGCTGCGGGGAGGGGTGGTTCTCCTGTGGGAACACAGCCGCCGACCTTACGGGGTGGCTGCGGTAGGCAGTGCAGCGGGAAACTTTACCACACAAGGCGAGAGCAAAAATCGACCGTTAGAAGCAAAAAAGAAGTGAGTGAAGGGTGAGGGGTGTGTTGCCAACAAAAAATGAGTGAGGGAAGGGAAAAGTGGGGGATGATGTGGCATAAGGGGATTGGGTGTAAGTGAGGGAAGGGATTTGGGGTGAGGGGTGTGCTGCCAACCCCCTTATTATTGTCTATATGATAACAATCGTAAGTAACAAAGTGTAGGTAATGTTAGAGCACGCGGTATGGGCTTATGTGGCAAAAGCCATTCGTCCATTTCAAAACCAATAACATGTCATTGCCTTATCGTCCTTTTCGACATTCGCAAGCCAAACGTCCCTCAGCCAATTGAATGGCACATGCCATTTGTGATATATATATATATATATATATATATATATATATATATATATATATATATATATATATATATATATATATATATATATATATATATATATATATATATATATATATATATATATATATATATATTGGTATTGTGAGTCAGTGGGTATATTTGGTAGGGTATTTTGTTGGACATACAGGTGATGTTATTGGTGTGTTATGGAGGAGAAGTGTTTAGTTATTGTTGTGTTATTCGGAGGGGATGAGGTGACGCTGATATGGCATACCTTTGGCTAGTGACGATACATAGTGCTCTTAGTTGCTAAATAGGTAGAATCCCTATGTATACTCCGGTATAGTATGTAGTGCTAGGTTGTATGCTCTTACAAAAGACACATGATTTAAAAAAAATCATCCATAACCTAATTATGTTAATAAAAAAAAGTTTTATTGTTTACGTATGGTACGTACTGGAGTATAATTTGGGTGAGGATAATCGTATGTTCGGTTTTCTCACGTTCGGTAAGTACCCTATGATATAGGATCAAGAGTTGGGATAACACTTACATACGACTATAGTTTGTGTAAATGTGTGGAGATGGATTAGCTTCACATGATTGTTGCTTGATCCATTTCGTGGAATTGGACTGCTATTTATAGGGATGTATTTAGAGTTTTGTGCTACCCATGAATGCAATCCAATGTTTGAGGACGGTTCACGTGGTGAACATCCAATGATGAGACAAGAATGACATGTAGCGTGATATTCTTGGCTCTACTAGGTGCATGGAATGTTCTATGCACGATTGTACGTATCGGCGGGATACTCGCAACACTACCTATACGCTAATGAGGTAGTGACTCATGTTGTCTGTTGTAACAGCCCTTTGAAATAAGATCTCAGTCTAGCCTTTGTCTTGATTTGTTTATCCAAGCTTGGTTTGCTCGTTGTCAGGCCTGGAAACTTGCTTTCCATGCACAGCGTGATAGTTTTACTCTTATGGCCTGTCTTGAGCATGTGCCGAATGTATTGGCTGAAACCCCTATACGCTATCAAGGCCCCAGTCGATTAGTATATTTAATATATGAGATATTGTGATGGAATTTGATGTTTTGTCTTTTCTAGAATGATGTGACACTTTTCCAAGCTATGCTTTTTTTTATCATGAAACTAGAAAGCCTAGCCTATATGTGTGTAGTTGTCTCTTTGTTTATACGTTTCACCCAGGCTTCAGAGCCAATAAATGTGAGGATGGCCTGGGTTTTTAACTTAGCTATCTTTATAGCCGTTAACCTTATTTTTCCTTCTTGGTTGACGTGATGATCATTTCAAATGTTGGAGATGGGCGTGTTTCATTTTGTTTGCAACCATGGGCATGTCCTTTCAACTGCCTTAATTCCCGGGCTTCGTGGGTCCCTTTCTTAGCATAAGTGCCTCTATTTTGGGCTAGCTAAGTGTTGGACATGTCATGGGCCCCCCTATAAGATTTGGTATTTAAATTGACCGTGCATTTTCTAATTTCTTTTATATATTTTATTTTCCATTGTATAACTCGTCTTGTTGAGTTTGTGTCATTTTCTTCAATAAATTATTTGAAAAATATGTCTGTTGTTTTTGTGTTTTGTCATTCGATGTGTGATGAAACATGTCGATCTTTTCTTTATCTCTCGTGTCTTTGATGAAGGAGGGGCGTATACCAATTCTCTAGGTCTATAATTGTGTTTCTTAACCCGTTTCTTTCTGTTTTTTTTTTTTGTGCATTTTTTTTGTCGTTTTACTGTTGGATCATGCCTTTAAGGTCCACCTCTCACTATAGGGATTATTGATTCCTTAGTAATTTTTTATTGGTTTGAGTCTTTTAGGAGTAAGTATCCCTGTATTGTAGGACTCCATCCTCGTATTCCCAGTAAATAAGAACGTGCCAATGTGCCTCAGGAGCCAAATACCATAGCCCTATACCTTGAGTAGTTAGGTTCAGTAATCTTAGGTTTCCCCTGCACCCTTTTTTTGAGATACTGTTCTTCTTTTACTACATTGGTTTGTCGCAGTTGCATCCAAGTGGAGTGCATAAGATTACGACTTTTTTGTTTGCATGTTATAATGTAATTATGTCGGCATCTGTAAATGTATTCCGTGCCTTATTCTTTTTGAAACCATCACTGGTACAAAAAGTTGTATTGGTCACGCCAAAAATGTGTGACGATATGCATATAGTCACACGCGTTTTTTTCGTTGTGTGTCACCATAGGTCCCGCCACCGTAGGTGGCATATGGTCACATTTTTGAGTTCGTGGCCTTTTCCATCGAAAAAGAGTGACCAAAACCCCGAATATGTATGACAAATTAGACACAAGTTTTGTTGGATTAGTCATTATCAGTGACCGTAAACACTTTATAGTCACGCGAATATTTTTTGAGAGTAACTATTTTTCAGCCTTTGGCCACATAAATATATAATATATGTGACATTTGAGATGATATATTCAAGTAAATGTGTATTTTGTGTGACTATTTCCCATCCTGTTGCCACATGAATATACAATAAATGTGGCGTTTGTGATGATTTAGTCACACAATGGGTGTTGTTTTTTTGGAGTTAGTCACATACAATTTAACACAAAGTGGCCAAAAGTGTTAATAAGTGTGACCATATGTTGTTTAAAGTGAAGAAATGTGTATTTTGTGTGACTATAGATCATCCAATGGCCACATGAATTTTATGTTTGTGTGACCTTTTGTAATATTTAGTCACACAAAGCATGGTTGTTTTGGGTATTTAGTCACATACCATTAAGCAAACAGTGGCCAAAAGTGTTAGTAAGTGTGACCATATGCTGTTTAAAGTGAAGAAATGTGTATTTTGTGTGACTATTGATCATCCAATGGCCACGTAAATTTTATGTTTATGTGGCCTTTTGTAATATTTAGTCACACAAAGCATGTTTGTTTTGGGTATATAGTCACATACAATTTAGGAAATAGTGGCCAAAAGTGTTAATAAGTGTGACCATATGCTGTTTAAAGTGAAGAAATGTGTATTTTGTGTGACTATTGATCATCCAATGGCCACGTAAATTTTATGTTTATGTGGCCTTTTGTAATATTTAGTCACACAAAGCATGTTTGTTTTGGGTATATAGTCACATACAATTTAGGAAATATTGGCCAAAAGTGTTAATAAGTGTGGCCGTATACTGTTTAAAGTGAAGAAATGTGTATTTTGTGTGACTATAGATCATCCAATGGCCACGTGAATTTTATGTTTTTGTCGCCTTTTGTAACATTCAGTCACACAACGAATAAAGCAAATAGTGACCAAAACTGCTAATAAGTGTGACTATATATATCTTTTAGTCACATTTAAGAAATCAATATATATCAAAACAAATTCAAATATATTTCAAAACAAATTCAAATACAATACTTTCCTAAGTATCTATAATCTTTTTCATAAACAACTAATACATATCATACTATACAAGCAATACTAACTGTATGAAACAACACTACTAACTTATAACTAGCAGTTGTAACTAATACATTAACAGTATTAATGTCGAGCAGTCTTAATATCTGAGCAGTCCACACTTTATACTAGCAGTACTAACTTTACCTAGCAGCACTAACTTTTGTACTAATCTCATCATCTGGATATTCTCCGTCTCTTTTAAGTAGAAAAGACAAAAGTTAGAAGCACATACAATATCCTTTCTTGCCATCGATGACTGTGTTTTATTTGTATGTGTATGTGCATGTGCTTGCATTTAAGAGATAAGAATAAATTTACCAAGAGCTGACGGAAAAGCGGTCTGATGTGTCATCTGCTTTCAAATACCAATTTTGCTGCAGTTGTAGAACAAAATGAGCAGACAGTTTAGTGTTATTAATCTGTATGAATTTAACGGGTATGTCAAACAGAATTAGAAAAACCCTCTAATTAAAAAAATACCTTCATGCAGTTCAAGCTGGTCAAATAGAGAACAAAGTGTCTTTGCAGCTCCAACCTCCCCTTTTGTCTTAGCTTTCACATCCTTCTCGACTTCCTGAAGCATGGATTACATTTATAGGTCAATCTATAATACATTTATAGGTCAATCTATAATACACACAGATACCTCCACACTAGTAGTAAAAAGCCCACCAGCAAACTTCTCCAGCTCACTATTTTTCCCTTTCACAACAGGGACGGCCAAGTACTCGAACATCATCTCCCCACTGCCAGATAAAGTAGTCCATATGTGGGCTGTTGAAGACGTGAAGATAGCCTGACTATAAGCTCGATTGCATGACCTCAATATGGACTCAATTGCAGCTTTTGCTTTTGGAACATAATGGCCAATGTCATGAGCTGCCAATGAAGCACAATGATAGAAAACGGTCAAAACAAGGTTGTAAATAGTATTGTTCAAATGTATCTCTAGACAACGAGTTAAACTAATTAATGTTACCCGAAGATGCTTGTACAGTTGCTCCATATGGGGATCAAAGTTATTGAGAAATACGACAGGATCACCAAGACAGAGAAGCAAAGTCACCAAAGAATAAGCAACCTAACATGGTGAAACAAGAAGCAAACATTATGATTTCAATATACGAGAAGAACCAAGTAAGGTTATGCAAAGAAGTAGTGCAAACTCTATATTATAAAAAGATACGGTCATTTACTTACAGTTATATGTTTGCTATATTTATATGTCCAATGCATGAGTTGCACTTTTATGCGTACAACTGCTTCATACCATAAGTTAAGTGCGCGGTGTACACCAGGTGGAGGCCAGTTACCCTTTCCACCATCTTCAAGTGGTGCTAAAATGTTTGACAACATATTGCAAAGTGCATGGTGAAGTTCACTCTTTCATTTATGGGGATCACAATTTAGAGGATTGGCTTTTGCCACAAAGGAAGCCGAATTGAAGCATTTAGACCGCCATCTGTCTTGACCTGCCCAAATGTATTCATAGTATTACTATATACTTTTATTTAACAAATAAAACAACTAACCAAAAATTAATATGTTGTATCTTTAGGTAGCGCATTCCATTAATGATAATGATTGTTTCACTTCGAGCACCACTGGTATCAATCCGCCGAGTTAGCATATACCCCGAGCTTCAGGTAGCGCATTCCATTAATGATTCTTTCTTAAAGGATGAAACGAATTGAACCCTAATTTCAAGAAAACATAACAATTAATTAAAACTCCCAAAATCAACGAGATTAAAAACCCCAAAAAAGGAACAAAATCAAAAGATAAATCTTACCAATAAAACTCAAACCTTGGTGGCGTGTGTTTGGTTTCTCCCAGATCCGGTATTTTTGTGAGGTGTATTTAATCATCTTTATATATGATCTTTGATGATAAAAAAAAATTAGATTCAAGACTAGTGTTTTTTCTTGGTATTGTAGGTTTGTAAACCAGCAATATGTGGAATAATTGATTAAAGGTGTGTGGTTTTTTGTGGATTAACTGATTTTGGGGATAATTGGTTTTGTTGTGGGGGGGAATTGATTTGGGGATTATGATTGTGGTTTATTTTGTTCAGTTTTCAAATTGATGTATGGAGGGATAATTTGATTTTTGGAGAAAACTTAGAGCGGGACAACTGAAAATGTGAGAGAGAAATCTAATGGGGAATTTATTTGGGGATTATGATGGTGGTTTATTTTGTTTAGTTTTCAAATTGTTGGATGGAGGGGATAATTTTGATTTTTGGAGAAAACTTAGAGCGGGACAACTGAAAATGTGAGAGGGAAATCTAATTTAATTTATACTAGACGAGTACCCGTGCATAGCAACGAGATTTTTTATAGCGGTAGATAGTTTATTGATAAAAAAAATTTATAGGTTATAAACAAAAAATAATAAAAGTTTGAATATTTGGGAATTAAACATAATGTTTTGAAACCCGGTTCGACCCGGGTGGTTCAACCGGGTGAAAAATGAGTCGATTTAAACCTGGTCAACTTGCTAGGTTGGGTACAAAATGGGTCAAATTAAACTGGGTCAACCCGCCGAGTTTGAAGAGTCCCGGGTCAACCCGGTTTGTGTTTTATTTGGTTGTATTTAATTTGATAGATTTGTTTTTAATTGGTTGTACAATGTAAATAAATCATTGTACTTTTAAGTAATTGATAATGTTTTGAAACCCGGTTCAACCCGGGTGGTTCAACCGGTTGAACCGTTCCGGGTGAAAAATGATTCGATTTAAACCTGGTCAACTTGCTAGGTTGGGTCGAAAACGAGTCAAATTAAACTGGGTCAACCCGCCGGGTTTGAAGAGTCCCGGGTCAACCCGGTTTGTGTTTTATTTGGTTGTATTTAATTTGATAGATTTGTTTTTAATTGGTTGTATAATATAAATAAATCATTGTACTTTTAAGTAATGGATAATGTTTTGAAACTCGGTTCGACCCGGGTGGTTCAACCGGTTGAACATTTTTCCATTATATGTAGTAAAGATATTTTATTTATAAACCAACTAGTTTTATACTCACATGAAATACCTTAGGGTGCGTTTGGTATCTGCCTATGGTAATGACACTATCACTATGAAAGTGATTAAATGTGTTTGTTTAAGATGAGAGGGCCCACAACTATGGTAATGAATGATAGAAATCATCCATACTCTATATACCTCAAAAGAGTAAGGTATGAATCTTTCATATCGAGGGACCCACCACTACTATCAAAATCATTCCTATTGTGATTGATGGCGACATACCAAACGCACCCCTAATCTTTGTTTATATTAGAAGCGGAAATGAGTCGAGCCGATCGTGAAAAACTCAGGATCATATTAGTAAAAAGCTTGAATGAGCCGAGCTTAAACGAGCTCGCGAGCTCGAGCCTAAGTTGCAGCTCATCTATCAATCGGGCTCGAGCCTGAGTTTTACATAAAAATCTTGATTTGGCTCACGAGCCTAAATGATACTATGATATTTTACATATTAAACATGTATAAAATGTTATGCATTTGTATTATAGGTGAACTTATTAACAAGCTCGATAAAAAGCTTATTAACGAGCTCAAAATAGATATATTACGAGCCAAGCTCGAGCTAAACTTTAATTTTTTCTTAATGGCATAAATGAGCCGAGCTCAAGCCAACTAGTGTTAGTTCGAGCTAATTCTTATCGAGCTTTGAGCTCAAGCTCAAGCCTATATATATCAAATGAACTCGAAATATTTAATGAGTTGAGCTTAACCTTATATAAGTTCGACTCGAGTTATTGTTGAGTTTTCAATTCTTAGGTTATATTAGAATTTTAATTTGTGTAAGAAAACAAAATAAATCGAGCTTTTCGAGTCAAGCTCAAGCCGAGTTCAAACTTTCTCTATCCTGGATAACATGATCGAGAGGTCCTTGAATACTTGCTTCTTAGTGTTTGTGACAAACGGTAAACTTTTACCAAGCCGGTGCAACCCATATGTATGACCGCCTTTAATAACTTCAAATACAATTCATATAACCTTCACACTAAACACCTACCAAGCCGGTGCAACCCATATGCATGACCGCCTTTAATAACTTCAAATACAATTCAAGCTTTTATGAACATTTTCCTCCGTATTAAAACGTTAGGAAACGTTTACTACGTTCTCGTACATTTTTGTACGACTTTTTCGTTTTCACACGTCCTTATCCTTTTTTCTTTGTTTTGCTAAGTTGTGTTCTCTTTCGTACATTTTGTACGCCTTCATACATTTTTTTAAAGAAAATGTCAGACAATGGACAAAAACGGTCCCAGACGTACAAAAATGGTCAAAATCAAGAAAGCAAAAAAAAAAAAAAAAACGAACGAAAACGGTTTAAACCGTTATGATATTTTACCCTTTAAACCAAATAAGCTACAACTTATTTAGTTTTGCTAAATTCAAAATTTTAAAAGTGGTTTATAGTGTCATGTTATCGACCAATACATTTCTGGTGATCGACAATGGGTAACACACTATTGGGTAATGGGTCATTGCATTATGCTTTACCAAAGCATATTTTTTCATTACCTTTCCCATTCTTCACCCCCTATAATTAACCCCCTACCAATTAGCATTAGGGGTGTTTAAATCATGGTTGTCAGGATCCCGATCCTGATCTTAGGATCTTACGATTTTGCGATACTACAAAGCAAAAACGATCCGGATCTTACATAGGAACTTTGAAAGCTTAAGATCTTATAGGATCTCGATCTTGACCATAGGATCCTAAGAAAATGATATTACAAAACTATGATATATAATAATTTTGTGTTTATGATATATAATAATTTGCAAATTTGTGTAATACTACAAAACTATTAAGAAAATGACATTTTAGTAGGATCTTAAGATCCCGATCCGATCTTACGATCACGATCTTGCAAAGTTGAAAATGAACCTGGGTAGGATCCCGATCTTGAAAACCTTGGTTCAAATAACCCGAGAAACCGACAAACCAAGCATTTGGTTTCGGTTTTTACTTTTAGATATCCGTGGTTAACCGAACCGAGCCGTATATAATATAAATAAATTACCCCTACCAAGAGTATCAAACACACTTCACTTTTAAACTTATAATATATATGATACGTGGGAATTGCTCCCTCGCAACAGGTTTTACCTTTGAAGGGATCTTGAGAAGCTTACAACCCCCACCAGGCAGTGTACCTGATCATTGTAGTATAGTATAGTGACAAGTACCGGGGGATTGATCGTTCAACTCAGGAATAGTGTCGCTAGGATTAGAAAGCCTAAAAACTAGGTCTAGAGGTGAGGGATGATTCTTTTTGTATTTTTATATTTTTATAAAAGCAAATAAAATCTCGGGTTCTGGAAGAGTGGGCGGAATTAGTTACTAGCCAACTAACCCAAAAACTAAAGATACAATCAAAATAAAATAACAGAAATGAAAATAAATCTAATTAAACTAGTGGTGTAAACAATGATGGGAAAAGTTGTGTTTACTTAGGTTTCATTACTCCCTATATATCTTTTACAGGTTGATAGTTTGTTACAATTGCATGGATGACGGGTCGTATTCCTTAATACTAGTCGTAGGGCCGTGTACAATATTCCCTAACTCAATAGGATCCTACTTCACTCCTATGTCAAGCAGTTAGAAGCTCCTAACATGGGATCATTAGAATTCTCCTAAACATTAAATACAACCAAAAATCATAGTACACCTCTGATCATGTTTCTTAAGACATTCAAGCATGTTACCAATGAAAGTCTGCCAGTTTTCTAAAGCCTAACATCGAATAAAATCATCCGTAACAACTATAAACAAACAATCAACCCATAATTAACATCTAGGTTTCACTACATCTAAGCAAACACAAAAGAGATCTAGCTGAGCATGTTAAATTGAAGACAAGTGTAAGATATATTCAAGTAACACATAGACATATTGATTGAATTGAAAGAGTACTTATCTCAAATTGACATGAAAAGTTCAAAGGGTTGAAACCCTTGAAAAAGCTGGAAAAATTCGACCTAGGGTTTCTCCCTCAAAGTTGCACACCAATGAAAGAAATTTGGAAAAATATATATAGATTATACAGGGTGACGACGTCATGAAGAAATCTGTGACGCCGTCAACTCGCCGCCAATAATGAAATCGGATTGCCTAGATCCATTTTTGACGCCGTCATGTGTGATTTTGTTCTGGGCCGTCACTAATACTTGGACCATGACGGCCTTGGGTGACGCCGTCATCTCCTATGTATAAAACTTCCTGGATCGTCACGTGTATAGTAAACTTCCACCTCTTGTATTACTCTTGACGCTGTCATGTAGAAGCATGTGATGCCGTCAGGTACTGTTCCCAGCAAGGAAAATTAAGACTTTGCCGTTTTCTTCACTTTTATTCTCCAAAAACGTCCAAAATGCTTCCTTTTCCAGATTTCACTCCAAAAGTACCTAAAATGACAAAAGGAACGATTTAGGGCAATATTTGATCAAATAAATTCAAATTCGGGCTTAAATGACCCCTTAAAAACGGTTCATTTTTTGCCTCATCAAATACCTTTACACTTGAGATTTGCTTGTCCTCAAGCAAATGCGCTTTTATTCTAATCAAAATACAAGTTAGGGGTCATTTAACACTAATATAAAATTAATTACAACAAATAATCGTTCCACTAAAAACCAAAGACAAGCACGGAGGTCATACACTAGCACCTCACAAATAGTGTTTAGATACTCACATCTCTCGGGTGTAATAAAGTATATATCACAATAACGAAATGTAAAACATCTCTCACTACCTGTCATAGCAAAATAGATTACCATAGGCTTGGGAAAGGATCAAACCTCCACAACTTGGCGTAAGCACCTAGGATAAACTATCAAAGAGGTCTTTCAAAAGGGTTATAACGTTAGGTGTAGGGATATGAAATACACGGTTTTGTTGGATAAAGGCAATATTTACTGGTGGCGAGTTAATCATCTTGGTTAATTACATGTACAATATGGCGTTGCTAAGCCAATACTAGACTCTACTTAAGCTAATGAATCAAAAATAACAAAAACATAAAACAAACATAAAATGAAATGGGATGGTAGTCCGTATGTTTTTTTTTTTTTTTTTTTCTTTCTCTATATATTTTTTTTCATACATTTTTACCCTACCATCCAAAATAATACATCATAGGGAATGTTCATTCCCGTTACACTTGAATTTTTACATACTTTACAGTAAACTAATCTAATGACTCGAGTCAAGATAATCAAAACACTTGGAGTACTTTTAAGATTAACGCACATATGGAGGTAATAAATGATGTTCTTCCCCATTACTCCATAACATTAGTACTTTACCCATGAGTCCCAATCGTCCCAAAACAATATGTACAAGATATGACTCGACTTAGCAACCATGTAATCAATTGCATAATTAACTAAGGGTTTAAACAAATAACAATAATGCACTAAAGATGAGTGCATACACGGAAGGCTAAGGCGATTTGGTTGAACATTTGAGTGGGTTGTAACAAATTATTCCTTTAAGTAAGATGCTTAAAGTTAGAAACGAAAAGATAGGCTCGGAGGGGTGTACTAGGGGTTTCATGTACTAAAAATGAGTACACCGGTAAGGTGTGGGAAAAATTAATTGACTTTACTAGCCAAGTAATATGACTTAAATGGTCAAGTAATTATGATACGGGTTCAACATAAGGGTGATCCTAATGCCTCTTATCATATAGTAAATCATACTACACGAATGTAGTCTCACTAGCGGTCTCGGGATGCATCACTAACGCAAGTTCTAGAATCTAAATGCTACCGGTACACTCATAAGCACTAATAGTAAATGCTTTTCCTATCAAATCTAAGCCCGAATTCGAATTTATTTGATCAAATATTGCCCTAAATCGTTCCTTTTGTGATTTTAGGTACTTTGGGAGTGAAATCTGGAAAAGGAAGCAATTCGGACGTTTTTGGAGCATAAAAGTGAAGAAAACGCCAATGTCTTAATTTTCCATGCTGGGAACAGTGCATGACGGCGTCAAGAGGAGTTTCTTGACGGCGTCAAGAGTAAAAGTCCGTGACGACCCAGAAGAGTTTTGACGGCGTCACGTAGGAAGGGCGTCAAGAGTAAAAGAGTCATGACAGCCTGGAAATGCAATGTTCTTGACGGCGTCAGATGTAGATCTAGGCAGTCCGAGGATTGTTTTGGCGGCGAGGTGACGGCGTCACAAGTTTATTCTTGACGCCATCAAACCTATTTTTCTATATATAGTTTTCTAATTTTCACACAAACCAGAGAGAAGTTTTGGGAGAAACCCTAAGTACGATTTTGGTGTAACTTTACAGGTTTTTCAAGGGTTCCAACCCCTTGATACCTTGCATGATTAATCAAGATAAGTGTTCTTCTAATTCAATTAATATGTCTATGTATTGGTTGTCTATATCATGTTCTTATCTTAATTCTATCATGCTAGGCTAGATCTCTTTTGTGTTTGCTTAGATCTAATGAAACCTAGATATTGATTATGTGTTGATTACTTGTTTATTCTTGTCTTGGATGAATGATTTATATGTTAGGCTTAAGAAAACTGGCAGATCTCCAATTGGTAACATGCTTGAACGTCTTAAGAAACATGAACCAACGCGCACTAGGTCTTTATTGGTTGTATTTAATGCATGAGCCACTGTTTACAATCCCTATAGTTGTGCTGGGCATGGTGTAGGAGGAGATAAGAGCTCATAGAATTGGGGAGTTATGTTTGCCACCCCATGAATGGTATTAAGGAATACGATCCGTCATCCATGCAATTATAACAAGTAATTAACGTGTAAAAGATATCTAGGGAGTAGTGAAATCTAAGTAAACATATTTTCTCCAATTACTGCTCACAACTTTAGTATAAATTAGTTTATTTTCTTTTCTTGTATTTTATTTTGATTGCATCTTAGTATTGGGTTAGTTGAATAGCAACTAATTCTGCCCACTCTTCCAAAACCCGAGATTTTAATTTGCTTTATAAAAAATATAAAAATACAAAAATAATCATCCCTCACCTTTAGAACTAGTATTTAGGCTTTCTAATCCTAGCGACACTATTCCTAAGCTGAACGATCAATCCCCCGGTACTTGTCACTATACTATACTACAACGATCAGGTACACTGCCTGGTGGGGGTTGTAAGCTTCTCGAGATCCCTCGAGAGGTAAAGCCTGTTGCGATTCCCACGCATCAAGTTTTTGGCGCCGCAGCCCGGGGAATAGTTATTGTCTAGGTTAGAATTTCTTTTTATTAGGTCTACTTGCTAGATTCCTTTCTAGTAAGATTTTATTTTTATTTTTAGGTTCTCCTTAGTCTATCTCATTTCTTTGTACCTTTGTTCGTAACTCTTTACCATCCGACATCATGGAAGATGGTAACATCTTTGAACCCGTCATCCCACCACAACAAAACCCACCATTAGAACCCCTTAGGCCCCGAACCTTAGGAGAGTATTCCCGACCTAGCCACCAAGGCTACCGAAACACCATTGAGCTCACCGGAGCCAATGTGACCCCGTTGCGATCCGACACCATCCGGTTGGTGCAAAGCGGTTGTGCATTCCATGGACTTCGTTCCGAAGATCCAAACCAACATCTTAAGGACTTTCTCAAAATCGTAGATTCCATAGACCTAGGTGTTGAAACTAGAGAGACTACCCGTTTACGCCTATTCCAATTCTCTCTACGGGATCAAGCTAGTCAATGGCTTGAGCGTTTACCCGCGGGATCCATCACCACATGGGATGATCTCACTACTCGTTTCCTTGCTCAATTTTTCCCACCGGGGAGAACTACTAAGCTTAGAAATGACATATTGATGTTCCAACAACGTCAAAATGAATCTCTTTATGAAGCATGGACTCGTTTCAAGGACTTACTCCAAAAAGTCCCTCATCATGGCATAGATCTTTGGCTCCAAGTCCAAATTTTTTATGACCATATCGACATCTCCACGAGGCGAGCCATTGACCAATCGGCCGGTGGTAAACTACGTGATCTTAGTGTGGAACAATCATGGGAACTCATAGAAGATCTTGCTCTCTATGACAACGAAAGTTGGAATGATCCCCGTGATTTGAACAAAACGGTCAAGGCAATATCTTTGCCTTCGAACAATTCTAGCACTCCCGACCGTAGGATCATGGAACTTGAGGACCAAGTCAAGTTTCTCATGAAATCTTACGAAGCTCCGAAGCCTTCAAGCCAAGTGAACAAAATCACTTCTTCATGCGAATTATGTAGTGGTCCCCATGACACTCGTGATTGTGTGGAACTCCCAGGAACAGCTTTTGCGGACTACGCATCCACGCGTACCGACGAAGCGGGAGATAAATGGTACACTTTCAAGCCCGAGCCAAACACTTACGGTGATTCATACAACCCCTCTTGGAAAAATCACCCAAACCTTAGGTGGAAACAAAATCAACCCAATTCTTCCAATCCGCCTAATCGTTACCAACCAAACGGTCCACCATCCAACCGTACTTTCAACAACAATCCTTCTAACAACTATGGTAGTACCAACAATCTTGAAGGATTCATGTCAAAGTTCATGGCATCTCAAGAAGCTCGCATATCTAAGTTTGAAGCCGATTTCAAACAAAAGCAAAGCGAGATGACCACTAGAATTGATGCATTGTTGAAAGTTCTCAATGACCGAGACATGGGAGCACTCCCGAGCGACACGGTCAAGAATCCGAAACTAACCGTTAATTCCATATCCTCAGTTTCGTCACCCACTTCGTGTCCACAATACTACTCGGTTAAATCAACGAGCACGTGTTTCAAACAAAACCAAGTTCCCCAAAAGGACCAATCAAATAAAACACCCACTATAGAGCCGGTCAAAAGCATAGTTGAAACACCTCTTACGCAAGACCTTGACGATGAATTCAAAGAACTTCACCTTGAACGCCCCGTCATTGATGTCTTAGTGCGTGCTCCTTACTATAGTGCCCTCCTAGAAAAATATGAGAAGTGTAAGCTAGGTAAAAATGGGACCGCCTTCGTTCAAAACAAGTTGCCTAAAAAGCTTGATAATCCGGGTATATTTGTTTTGCCTTGTAAGATAGGAAGATCCAAAGCTTTCGACACACTAGCCGATTTAGGGTCAAGCCTCAACTTGATTCCCTTATCCTTATTCACCACTCTTAAGCTAGGAAAGTTAGAGGAAACGGAGGTATTGATAGGGCTAGCGGATGGAAGTATTGCCCACCCGGTTGGAATGATTAAGGATGTAGTTGTTCACGTAGGAAAGTTAACTATATTAGCGGATTTTCACGTCCTAGACATGGTTAGTGACACTACATGCCCATTATTGGTAGGAAGAGGATTTTTAGCAACCGCTAGTGCCATGATAGATTGCAAGGAATCCAAGATAACGGTAGGTGAAGGTGATACTTGGTCGGTGTATGATGTTAAGAAGCATAGTTATGATTGTGATGATGAACCAACACCGCATTGGGTAGAGATGAATAAGAGACCATCTAGATATGGACCTTGGATAGAAAGGAACTTTATAGGACCTCAATGCCCATTCTATCTAGAAAAAGATTTTGTTGAAAAGACACATTCGGTAGAACAACTAATAGCTAGAGATGAAGAGCTTGACCCCTTTGAGGATCCCTTAGTCTTTAGGAAGATGATTGAGTTATTAAGCGTAATGCCCATCAACATAGAAAGGAATAAATGGAAAAGAGAGGGAGACAAGTGTAAATGGAGGTGGGACAAGCCACCTAAAGAAGGTGACGGGTCATGGCATATTAGAATGACTTTGTATGATCCGGATGGAGAAAAGTTTGAAAGGTCATACCATACTAAGGAAACCGATAGGAAGTTGAAACCTAAGTTCGATCCCAAAGATGTCCTCAACGAGGAACTCACCCGTATCACGTAGTAACCCATGACTTTGAGTCTAGCTACAAGACTCGTAAATAAAGAAAAGCGCTTCTTGGGAGGCAACCCATGTTTTGTGTGATTTTATTTGTTTGATTGTTATTTGCTTCTGTATGCATGCTTTATTTTTATTGTTGGTAGATCATGTTTCTAAACTAAAATATGGAAATACTTTACTTTGTTGTTTTGGCCTAGTCTTAACTCCACCTAGAAGTATTTTTGCAAAAGATAAGTGTAAGGGGAAACCCCCAAATATGTTTTTAAGAAACAACCCGATCATGATTCTCCACAATATTAAATGAACATGTATATTCGTATTTGTTAGAGTCAAATGCTTGTATTGAGTCATAATGAAGTTTTGCAGGATTTTCCAGGAAGTAGGACCAAGTTTTTCCAGAAATTTTCCGGAAACTTAACATAAGAATTTCTGCAGGTCCATTCTGACGGCGTCAGGAGTTAAAAATCTGGAAATTTTACCGGTTTTTTTTTTTTTTCTAACGGAGTCTTATGGTTTTTGTGAATTATTAAGTTTTATAATCTCCATGAGATCTGCAAACTTCATTCCACAAGCATTATATCTTATCTTGTTTTCTAGGATTTAGAAACTTATATAGGATGCCGCCGATTTTACGCGAGGTTGTCTTTTCTATTTTGTCAGGTTTTACAGGTTATGTATGACAAGGAGATGATTTATATTCTGGAAGGGAAGCTTTGATTGTTCATTTTCTTGGAGGAAGATTTAACCTGGCCATCCTATTATCCATACCGAGCGAATCAGGGGAGTATTTGATTTCATTCTCTTTACTTTTTCACTTTTACATTCTTTACTTGAACATTGGGGACAATGTTCATATTAAGTGTAAGGGGAGGGTAAAAAGATGATACCTTACATATGCACTTTCGCTTGAGTTTGTTTTGTTTAATGGTAGATGTGTAATAAAACTATGAGAAATACTTGTTAGTGCAATTTTAGCGCCAAATTTAAATTTTTTTACAACATTTAGGAGTGAAACTTTAGCCATAGCAAGCGTCTCATGGATAGGAGATTGTATGACTAGCACATAACCGTATATTCAGAAAAATTTTCCACCCAAATATGTGAGGTTCGCCTTTAGATTTGATAGGAAAAGCATTTACTATTAGTGCTTATGAGTGTACCGGTAGCATTTAGATTCTAGAACTTGCGTTAGTGATGCATCCCGAGACCGCTAGTGAGACTACATTCGTGTAGTAGGATTTACTACATGATAAGAGGCATTAGATTAGTTTATTGTAAAGTATGTAAAAATTCAAGTGTAAAGGGAATGCTCAATCCCCTATGATGTATTATTTTGGATGGTAGGGTAAGAGTGTATGCAAAAAAAAAAAATAAAAAAAAAAATAAAAAATAAAAAATAAAAATAGTAAAAAAAATAAATAAATAAAAAAAAACAGAGAAAAAACATACGGACTACCATCCCTTTTCATTCTATGTTCATTTTATGTTTTTGTTATTTCTCATTTATTAGCTTAAGTCGAGTCTAGTCTTGGCTTAGCAACGCCATCTTGTACATGTAATTAACCAAGATTGTTAACTCGCCACCAGTAAAATTTCTTTTATCCAACAAAACCGTGTATTTCATATCCCTACACCTAACGTTACAACCCTTTAAAAGACCTCTTTGATAGTTTATCCTAGGTGCTTACGCCATGTGGTGGAGGTTTGATCCTTTCCCAAGCCTATGGTAATCTATTTTGCTATAACAGGTAGTGAGAGATATCTTCCGTTTCCATATTGTAATTTACACTTTATTACACCCGAGAGATGTGAGTATCTAAACACTATTTGTGAGGTGCTTGTGTATGACCTCCGTGCTTGTCTATTGGTCTTTAGTGGAACGATTATTTGTTGTAATTACTTTTATATTAGTGTTAAATGACCCCTAACTTGTATTTTGAGTAGAATAAAAGCGCATTTGCTTGAGGACAAGCAAATCTCAAGTGTAAGGGTATATGATGAGGCAAAAAATGATCCGTTTTTAGGGGGTCATTTAAGCCCGAATTCGAATTTATTTGATCAAATATTGCCCTAAATCATTCCTTTTGTGATTTTAGGTACTTTAGGAGTGAAATCTGGAAAAGGAAGCAATTCGGACGTTTTTGGAGCATAAAAGTGAAGAAAACGCCAAAGTCTTAATTTTCCATGCTGGGAACAGTGCATGACGGCGTCAAGAGGAGTTTCTTGACGGCGTCAAGAGTAAAAGTCCGTGACGACCCAGAAGAGTTTTGACGGCGTCACGTAGGAAGGGCGTCAAGAGTACAAGAGTCATGACGGCCTGGAAATGCAATGTTCTTGACGGCGTCAGATGTAGATCTAGGCAGTCCGAGGATTGTTTTGGCGGCGAGATGACGGCGTCACAAGTTTATTCTTGACGCCGTCAAACCTATTTTTCTATATATAGTTTTCTAATTTTCACACAAACCAGAGAGAAGTTTTGGGAGAAACCCTAAGTACGATTTTGGTGTAACTTTACGAGTTTTTCAAGGGTTCCAACCCCTTGATACCTTGCATGATTAATCAAGATAAGTGTTCTTCTAATTCAATCAATATGTCTATGTATTGGTTGTCTATATCATGTTCTTATCTTAATTCTATCATGCTAGGCTAGATCTCTTTTATGTTTGCTTAGATCTAATGAAACCTAGATATTGATTATGTGTTGATTACTTGTTTATTCTTGTCTTGGATGAATGATTTATATGTTAGGCTTAAGAAAACTGGCAGATCTCCAATTGGTAACATGCTTGAACGTCTTAAGAAACATGAACCAACGTGCACTAGGTCTTTATTGGTTGTATTTAATGCATGAGCCACTGTTTACAATCCCTATAGTTGTGCTGGGCATGGTGTAGGAGGAGATAAGAGCTCATAGAATTGGGGAGTTATGTGTGCCACCCCATGAATGGTATTAAGGAATACGATCCGTCATCCATGCAATTATAACAAGTAATTAACGTGTAAAAGATATCTAGGGAGTAGTGAAATCTAAGTAAACACATTTTCTCCAATTACTGCTCACAACTTTAGTATAAATTAGTTTATTTTCTTTTCTTGTATTTTATTTTGATTGCATCTTAGTATTGGGTTAGTTGAATAGCAACTAATTCTGCCCACTCTTCCAAAACCCAAGATTTTAATTTGCTTTATAAAAAATATAAAAATACAAAAATAATCATCCCTCACCTTTAGAACTAGTATTTAGGCTTTCTAATCCTAGCGACACTATTCCTAAGCTGAACGATCAATCCCCCGGTACTTGTCACTATACTATACTACAACGATCAGGTACACCGCCTGGTGGGGGTTGTAAGCTTCTCGAGATCCCTCGAGAGGTAAAGCCTGTTGCGATTCCCACGCATCAAGTTTTTGGCGCCGCAGCCCGGGGAATAGTTATTGTCTAGGTTAGAATTTCTTTTTATTTGGTCTACTTGCTAGATTCCTTTCTAGTAAGATTTTATTTTTTATTTTTAGGTCCTCTTTAGTCTATCTCATTTCTTTGTGCTTTTGTTCGTAACTCTTTACCATCCAACATCATGGAAGGTGGTAACATCTTTGAACCCGTCATCCCACCACAACAAAACCCACCATTAGAACCCCTTAGACCCCGAACCTTAGGAGAGTATTCCGGAAAATTTTTACGTTAAGTTTCCGGAAAATTTCTGGAAAAACTTATGTCCTACTTCCTGGAAAATCTTGCAAAACATCATTATGACTCGATACAAGCATTTGACTCTAACAAATACTAATACACATGTTCATTTAATATTGTGGAGAATCATGATCAATTTCGTTCTTAAAAACAAATTTGGGGTTTCCCCTTACACTTAGCTTTTGCAAAATACCTTTATATGAAGTTAAGATGAAGTTAAACAACAAAATAAAGCATTTTCACAATTTAGTTTTGAAACATGATCTACCAACAATAAAAATAAATCATGCATACGGAAGCAAATAACAATCAAACAAATAAAAATCACACAAAACATGGGTTGCCTCCCAAAAAGCGCTTGTTTTTTTTTTTTTTTTTTTTTTTTTTTTTTGAGTCACGAGCCTGACTCTACCCTTATTTAACGGAAATATTGGAGGTTTTCCCTACACTTAAAATTATGTGCGGATGGAAGTAGCGATACATACCCTTAGGGTAGAAATATGCCACGTGAGGTGAAGGGGGTGAGTGACTTATATGCTCAGACGGGTGTGCTCCTTTTATCATAACCTTACCTAGTTCAATTGGGTCAATGGGTGAGTTGAATTTTTCTCCTAAAAATGGATCATCTTCTATCAATTTCGAGAGACTCCTAGTTCGGAATCCATCTTGACCTAATAAACCCGGTTTAAACCCATAATGTTTCTTGTGATCAATCATGAATGGGTGATGTAAGTATGTAAGGTCATGGTTCACTCCTATATCAGCTTTCTCTCTATAAGGTTTAGAGTCAACTACCTTCAATGTAAAACTACCCGGACTATATGGTTTGATGGGTGGATCGGGACCTTTTTCAATTTCTAAATTCTCATCCAAGGATGGAAGATTAGGTAATGGTTTTGGTTGAGGCTCCGGTTCATCAAAACTAGGAACTTCCTTAGAACTAAAAGAAAGGTCATCACTACAAGTGTTAAAACCTATATTCTTAAGTTGTGCTTGGTCCAAGGGTTCTACCTCAATTGGGGTTCCTATAGTCTCTTCTACTTCTTCCGGGTAAGTCATGGGTGGTGTGTATGCCTCAAATGATGGTAGGACTTGTGGAGCACTGAGTGAGCTTATGTTATTTACTTCATCATTCCTTGTGTCAAGATCACCTATATCCTCAACATGTGTTTCATTATAATCCAACCCTAACATTTCCCCAAGTATCTCAAATGCTTCTCTAGGCATCTCAACTTCTATATCCGAATCATAAGGATCATCCTCAATATTCTGACTGCTATATTCAAATTGCCCAAAAGATTCATCAGGTGTTTCTTGAGATTCATCATCATTGATCATAAAACCTAGGTCTTTTTATCAATGTGATCATGTTCGGCTAAATCCTCCATCACATCAAGGTTACCAATGTGCTCATCTTGTATTATGGTGAAATCAAACCACTCCGTGCACCTAGGTATCTCATCTATATTATCCCCAAACAAACTTCTTGCTTGTTCCCTCAAACTTGCTATCAATTGATCCGTAACAACATTTGTTGGGTTGTCCATTTTTTGGGCAAGTATGGCACAATTCTCTATGGATTCCCATGCTTCAACAGCACTTAATCCCCAAAGGTCCCCATCTGCGGCATGGTCAATGTCCATTTTGGTATAGTGGTCGACACGATGGTAAAATATTTCAATTTGAGACCACAGATCGAAATTATGATGAGGGAATTTTCGGAGTAAATATTTAAAGCGAGTCCATGTATCATAGATAGGTTCATCCTCATGTTGTTTAAACATAAAGATGTCATTTGGAGTGGGTGAATTACGTGGTTGGTAGTATGATGGATTGATGGGTTCAAAGATGTTACCACCTTCCATGATGTCGCATGGTAAAGGTTATGAACAAAGACACGAACAATAAGATAGACTAAAAAAACCTAAAAATAAAAATAAAATTTTACTAGAAAGGAATCTAGCAAGTAGACCAAATAAAAAGAAATCCTAACCTAGACAATAACTATTCCCCGGGCTGCGGCGCCAAAAACTTGATACGTGGGTATTGCGCCCTCGTAACAGGTTTTACCTCTCAAGGGATCTTGAGAAGCTTACAACCCCCACCAGGCAGTGTACCTGATCATTGTAGTATAGTATAGTGACAAGTACCGGGGGATTGATCGTTCAACTCAGGAATAGTGTCGCTAGGATTAGAAAGCCTAAAAACTAGGTCTAGAGGTGAGGGATGATTTTTTTTGTATTTTTCTATTTTTATAAAAGCAAATAAAATCTCGGGTTTTGGAAGAGTGGGCGGAATTAGTTGCTAGCCAACTAACCAAAAAACTAAAGATGCAATCAAAATAAAATAACAGAAATGAAAATAAATCTAATTAAACTAG
Source organism: Artemisia argyi (assembly GCA_030686995.1). NCBI lineage: Eukaryota > Viridiplantae > Streptophyta > Magnoliopsida > Asterales > Asteraceae > Artemisia > Artemisia argyi. The sequence continues at coordinate 48,405 of JARVZY010000101.1, forward strand.
TGGTGTAAACAATGATGGGGAAAATTGTGTTTACTTAGGTTTCATTTCTCCCTATATATTTTTTATAGGTTGATAGTTTGTTAAAATTGCATGGATGATGGGTCGTATTCCTTAATACTAGTCGTAGGGCCATGTACAATATTCCCTAACTCTATAGGATTCTACTTCACTCCTATGTCGAGCCATTAGAAGCTCCTAACATGGGATCATTAGAATTCTCCTACGCATTAAATACAACCAAAAATCATAGTACACCTCTGATCATGTTTCTTAAGACGTTCAAGCATGTTACCAATGGAAGTCAGCCAGTTTTCTTAAGCCTAACATCGAATACAATCATCCGTAACAACTATAAACAAACAATCAACCTATAATTAACATCTAGGTTTCACTACATCTAAGCAAACACAAAAGAGATCTAGCCAAGCATGTTAAATTGAAGACAAGTGTAAGATATATTCAAGCAACACACAGACATATTGATTGAATTGAAAGAGTACTTATCTCAAATTGACATGAAAAGTTCAAAGGGTTGAAACCCTTGAAAAAGCTAGAAAAATTCGACCTAGGGTTTCTCCCTCAAAGTTGCACACCAATGAATAAAATTTGAAAAACTATATATAGATTATACAGGGTGACGGCGTCATGAAGAAATCTGTGACGCCGTCAACTTTCCGCCCATAATGAAATCGGATTGCCTAGATCCACTTTTGACGCTGATGCGTAGGGATTGCACCAGGCTTTACCTCTCAAGGGATCTCGAGAAGCTTACAACCCCCACCAGGCAGTGTACCTGATCGATGTAGTATAGTATAATGACAAGTACCGGGGGATTGATCGTTCAGCTAGGAATAGTGTCGCTAGGATTAGAAAACCTAAAGACTAGGTCTAGAGATGAGGGATGATTCTTTTTGTATTTTTATATTTTTATAAAAGCAATTAAAAAATCTCGGTTTTGAAGGAGTTGGGCGGAATTAGTTGCTAGTCAACTAACCCAATTACTAAAGATGCAATCAAAATAAAATACGAAAAATTAAAATAAACTAAATTAAGATAGTGGTGCGAGCAATATATGGGAGAATTGTGTTTACTTAGATTTCACTACTCCCTAGATATCTTTTACAGGTTAATTACTTGTTACAGTTGCGTGGATGACGGATTGTATTCCTTAATACCATTCATGGGTTGCGTACTTACTTCCCCAATCCTATAAGCTCCTACTTCACTCCTATGTCGAGCCGGCTAAGAAGCTCCTAACATGGGATCACTAGAATTCGCTCATGCATTAAATACAATTATAAAAACCTAGTACACATCGGTTCATGTTTATTAAGACGTTCAAGCATGTTACACAATGGAGATCTGTCAGTTTTCTTAAGCCTAACATTGAAATCATTCATCCAATACAACTATAAACAAGCAATCAACCTATAATCAACATCTAGGTTTTATTACATCTAAGCAAACACATGAAAGATCTAGCCTAGCATGTTAAAATCAAGACAAGCATAAGATATATTCAAGCAACACATAGACATATGGATTGAATTGAAAGAGGACTTATCTTAGTTGAACATGAAAGGTTTCAAGGGGTAAAAACCCTTGAAAATACTGTTACAAACGACCTAGGGTTTATTAGGTTCGACCCTAGTATTCTCCACACAAGTTCCTCTCTTAATGAATGAAAAATAGAAAAGTATATATAGATTTTGTGAGGTGACGGCGTCAAGAGTAAATTTCTGACGCCGTCATCTCGCCGCCAAATAAATTCTCGGACTGCCTAGATCTGGGTTTGACACCGTCATGTGTATTCCATTTGCACGCCGTCACCAAAATTGTTCTTGACGCCCTTCTCTTGACGCCTTCAGGTTTTCTCTGGGTCGTCATGGATTTTACTCCTGACGCCGTCAAAATTTCCTTCTTGACGCCGTCAGGTACTGTTCTCAGCATGAAAAAATAAGTCTTTGCCGTTTTCTTCACTTTTATGCTCCAAAAACGTCCAAAATGCTTCCTTTTCCAGAATTCACTCCCAAAGTACCTAAAATCACAAAAGGAACGATTTAGGGCAATATTTGATCAAATAAATTCAATTCCGGGCTTAAATGACCCCCTAAAAACGGTTCATTTTTCGCCTCATCATATACCCTTACACTTGAGATTTGTTTCTCCTCAAGCAAATGCGCTTTTATTCTAGTCAAAATACAAGTTAGGGGTCATTTGACACTAATATTAAAGTAATTACAACAAATAATCGTTCCACTAAAGACCAAAGACAAGCACGGAGGTCATACACTAGCACCTCACAAATAGTGTTTAGATACTCACATCTCTTGGGTGTAATAAAGTAATATCACAATATGGAAATGGAAAACATCTCTCACTACCTGTCATAACAAAATAGATTACCATAGGCTTGGGAAAGGATCAAACCTCCACCACATGCCGTAAGCACCTAGGATAAACTATGAAAGATGTCTTTTTAAAGGGTTGTAACGTTAGGTGTAGGGATATGGAATACACGGTTTTGTTGGATATAGGCAGTTTTTACTGGTGGCGAGTTAACAATCTTGGTTAATTACATGTACAATATGGCGTTGCTAAGCCAAGACTAGACTCGACTTAAGCTAATAAATGAAAAATAATAAAAACATAAAATAAACATAGAATGAAACGGGATGGTAGTCCGTATGTTTTTTCTCTTTTCTTTTTCTATTTTTTTTCTTGGTTTTTTTTTTTTTTTTTTTTTTTTTTTTTTTTTTTTTTGCATACACTTTTACCCTACCATCCAAAATAATACATCATAGGGAATGAAAATTCCCCTTACACTTGAATTTTTACATACTTTACAATAAACTAATCTAATGACTCAAATTAAGATAATCAAAACACTTAGAGTGCTTTTAAGATTAACGTACATATGGGGGTAATAATATGATGTTCTTCCCCATTACTCCATAAAATAAGTACTTTACCCATGAGTCCCAATCGTCCCAAAACCTTATGTACAAGGATATGACTCGACTTGGCAACCATGTAATCAATTAGATAATTAACTAAGAGTTTAAACATGAAACAATAATGCACTAAAGATGAGTGCATACACGGAAGGCTAAGGCGATTTGGTTGTACATTTAAGTGGGGTGTAACAAATTCTTCCTTTAAGTAAGATGCTTAAAGTTAGAAACGAAAAGATAGGCTCGGAGGGGTGTACTAGGGGTTTCGTGTACTAAAAATGAGTACAACGTTAAAGTGTGGGAAAAATTAGTTGACTTAACTAGCCAAATAATATGACTTAAATGGTCAAATAATTATAATATTGGTTGTTGGGATCATACTTTTGTAATTTAGTCAAGTCTCGGTCATTACCTTTTGTAATAGGTTGCTTAGTTATTTATTCTACTTAGTTTATGTTATAAGGCTTAAGCATGTAAGACCAATGGGCCTTAAAGCCCACGTCCAAAAGAAAGGAGGGAGGAAGAGAGTGTTGCCCTACTCCTCCTCCTATAAATACTAAGCTTATGTAACACTTTTAATTGTTGGTTATTTGATTATCTTAAGGAAACTCTTGTTCTTTCACTTTTCATATTTCACATAATCAACCATCTCTCATTCTCATCTTATTTCTTTCATTATCATACTTGTGTTTACATAAATGGTGACCTAACAAGTGGTATCATTCGCCAAATAGAGATTGAAGTGTTATTTCTATTGTTAACGTGGGGTTTTGGTGCTCTTTCTTCATCTTTTTGCATTTTTCTTTGTTTCTTTCACTCAAATCTTGAAGCTTGGATAAGTTTCAAGGTTGATATAGTGATTTGAAGCTTAGTTTTTGCATAAAGTTGTGATTTTTAAGGTTTTTTTAAGGTTTTATAGCTTCTTTGATATTGGAAAACTAGTTTTTGGTAGCAAAATCTTCAATAGTTAGTGTTTTCTAAGTATTGGTGAAGTTATTTGATCAAAAGTACCTTATTTCTAAGCATTTTTTCTTCAAAAATTTGAGATTTTTCAAGTTTCTGACCTGTTTACGCGTAACATACGTGAACAGTACGATTCAAAAGCTGTCAACAGTACTTTTTGTCCTTTCTACGAGTAACTTTTGGCCTAAAACCCTTTTCTTACGAGTAACTAAGGTCAAAACCCTGTTCTTACGAGTAACTTGAAAGTCTACGCCTTAATCCTACGCATTAGTCTGATTCCTACGAGTAAGATGCTACGCTGAAGTTACTTCCTACGCATAAGGTGTCCTTTCTACGCATAAGATCAATCCTACGCCTAAGAGTTATTCTTACGCGTAAGTTTCAGTATCTACGCTTAACTTTCAACAAAGGTCTTCTCCTTATGTTACGGTGACTCAGTACTTCCCTAGCTTGGATAAGTTAGTGGAATACTTCAACTTCGGATATCTTTCAAGCTTGGATAAATTTGGAAGATTTGTTTGGTTGTTTAACCTTACGCATAAGTCCAAACTTACGCATAAGCCAAAGCTTACGCGTAAAGAGAAAACTTACGCATAAACTTATTGTTTACGCCTAAACTACTCTTTACGCTTAACCTAAAAGTTTACGCGTAAGATTATTGTTACGCGTAAGAATTCAACTTACTCCAAGGATTTTGGACCTGATCAAAGGAACGTGCATTTCAATCTTCTACAAAGATCCATTTCTACACAAGTGTTCAAAGATGTCTCAACCACCACATTACCACTTCTCAAATCCTCAGCAACAACATCAGCAGTATCAGCAACAACAATACCATCAGCAACAATCATATCAACAACCTTCACAGTCACACTTTCAACAACAACCGTTTAATCAACAACCACAATAACTCATGATGCAACAACATCAAATCATTCCTCAACAACAACCATATCAAATGTCCCAACAAAACACTCAGTTTTCCTCCAAACAACCTCACTGGTTTGACAGAATGTGTGAAGTTATTACAACTCAACAATCCCGACATGAGGCAGGATCACTTGAAACACCTCCAATGCTAACACCTGGGAACTATGTTCAATGGTCAAGTCGATTCATATGATTTCTTGAACTAAAGAAACCTCATGGGAAATTCTTGAAGCAAGTGATACTTGAAGGACCATTTGAGTGGCCAACAAGATTTGAAATTGGTGATCCAAATGCTGATCCTCCACGTCCTCCTGGTGATAGACCTCTTCCAGAATCTGCACTCACAGAAGAACAGAAATTACATCGTGAAGCTGATGAGTACGCAATGGCTTATATACTTCAAGGCATACCTA
>JARVZY010006534.1:0-2500 GCA_030686995.1 Artemisia argyi
ATTTGATTGAAGTTATAGCTTAGAATAACCTCAAATTATGAAAGAAGAAAAAGGATTGAATAATCATTCTATGATGAAAATAGAATAACCGCCTATTTTTTTGTGTTGTAGGGGTATACACTACGCTCTAAAAAATCAATTATAAAAAATTTTTTGATCAATTTCTATTTTTAATAGATAGATGGGATAAGGATTTTTGTTGATAACTCTAAAACTGGCCTAGAAAGGAAATTCAGAATTCTTCTGATATGGAATCGTAGTCTAAATAGAATCATGATCTAAAGATATACATTAACCATAGTCTACAAAATAGAGACCCCTCAATTCATTAGAATTTAGAATTTATTTAATACGGTCAAATAGATAATCAGAAAAAGAAAATAACATTATTTTCTTTTTGCAAACATGAATAGAATTTTTTTAACAGTTTTTGTAAGAAAAAATTTCTCTTTATCCCCCAGATCCTTTACTATGATGAAAATTTTTATCGCTTTCTAGTTAGAATTTATTGGTTGTACCTACCCAATAATAATATGAATGATTCATTCTATTTTCGGTTTTTGGGTCATAATCATTATGTAGGAGAGATGGCCGAGTGGTTGAAGGCGTAGCATTGGAACTGCTATGTAGGCTTTTGCTTACCGAGGGTTCGAATCCCTCTCTTTCCTTACCTTCACCTAATTTACCGATCTTACTAACCACAATAGATCAAATAGCAATGGATACTACTATTCCAACAGTTAGACCTTTCTTTGATATGGATTTTCTATTTCTATTACTAATGGCTCTGATACGGAAAATACTGTTAAAGAAAAGAGTAGACAAGGAATGAAAATATCCCTCTCGGTCTATGACACCTAAACGGAAGAAAAATCCGGGTCAAACCCTTAATTTATCTTAACCTTAGGTTAATTTATTTCGCCGAAAGGGAGCAAAATTGGTCGAACCCTTATTCTTACTTATTCTTATTAGTCTTTATTTTCTTTTTGTTAGGTTTAAGTCTGACGAGAATAATATTCTACAACTAGTAATTCATTTATTTTCAAACCGACCCATTTACTATCTATTATTTGATTGACTAATCCTTTATATTGGAATGGTTGAAGAGTCAAATGGTTTGGCAATTCCTCAGCAGGGGATGAATCGAGAGAATTTTGAATTAGAGTTCTAGATTTTTGTTCATCCCTCGCCGCAATAGTATCTCGGGGTTTGCAGCGATAACTTGGTATATCTACTATACGACCATTGACTAAAATATGTCTATGGTTAACTAATTGGCGAGCTCCCGAATAGTCGGGGCCATACCCAACCGAAAAAGGATGTTATCCAGGCGCATTTCAAGTAATTGTAGTAAAACTTGACCTGTTGACCCCTTTGCCTTTCCGGCGATACGAACGTATTTAAGTAATTGTCGTTCTGTAAGACCATAATGAAAACGCAATTTTTGTTTTTCTTCTAGACGAATACGATATTGGGATTTTTTCCCGGAACGCGATTGGTTTCTAAGATCACTTCCAGGTCTGAGCCTTTATTAGTTAGCCCTGGTAAAGCCCCCAGGCGACGTATTTTTTTGAAACGAGGACCTCGGTAACGCGACATAAAGACTCCTTCTTTATATTTATTTAATTTTAATTAATTCTTATTGATGAAATTTCATTCTACAGAATAAACCTAAACTAAAAATGAACTAAATTCTAAAAAGCCAAATTTACTGATATTCTATTAAACATTAAAGAATAATGAGATGAGTTGGATAAATATCCAGATCGTTATATTCTATATATAGAAAAAGAAAAGATATAGAAAAAGAAAAGGATTCTTTTCGTGAGATAGTTGGAAGTTCCTATAACATAATAAATCAATGGCTTTTGCGAAAAGAGGAAGACATTTTTTCGCTTAGATTTCAAAGCTGCATTATAAATCATGTAAAAAATCGAATAAACTAAATAGAGAAAAGCCGACTATCGGAATCGAACCGATGACCATCGCATTACAAATGCGATGCTCTAACCTCTGAGCTAAGCAGGCTCGCATAACATAAATTCGACATGCATAGGAATTCCATAAACTCTTAGAATCTTTCCTATTAACTATTTGAATTCTTGGCTATTCATATTCGCTATTCATAATATATATTTAATTTATTTAATTAAAGAATAGAATTTCAAATAACTGTTAAATATTATAGAACATAACGATGAATCTAGCGATATAGAACTAGTAATAAAAAAAAAAAAGAATCGACCGTTCAAGTATTCAAAATTTCATGGCGAAATGAGTGGAAGAGAGACAGATGTATAGGGTATGTATCCACCTATATTGAATTGCGGATACAGAAATGATAAAATCGTTTTTGATTGGACCGAATAAGAGCCTCCTATACAAAAAGAAGATAGACAAGAAATCAAAGACAAAGAGGAGAAAACACTTTTTCGAGACAGGAATCAGCATCTATCTAATGAATTCAACGGTTCCGTTATAAATGAAAGAAAAAAGGGAC
>JARVZY010006534.1:12500-17500 GCA_030686995.1 Artemisia argyi
ATAAACTGAACTTATTATTATTATTAGACGAGATTTTACGAAAAAATTGTTCGTAGGAGAGAACAAATCTTTTTTTTTTTCAATACTCACACTCCTTATTAGATTAGTTAATAATCCTAGTGATTGTATTTATATGTTTATTCTGATAGAAAATACGATATTCAAATATAAAATAAATTATTTTTCGTCGAATGACTATTCATCTATTGTATTTTTATGCAAATATGGAGCAAGAAAACTCTATGAAAAGATGGTGGTTCAATTCGATGTTATTTAAGAAGGAGTTCGAACACAGATGCAGGCTAAGTAAATCAACGGGAAGTCTTGGTCCTATTGCAAGTGCCGTTGAAAGTAAAGATCCGAGTATAAATGATACGGATAAAAACATTCAGAGTTGCGGTGGTCATGACAATTACAATAATGTTGATCTTTTTTTTGGCGTCAAGGACATTCGGAATTTCATCTCTGATGATACTTTTTTAGTTAAAGATAGTAATGGGGACAGTTATTCTATATATTTTGATATTGAAAATCATATTTTTGAGATTGACAATGATCATACTTTTTGTAGTGAACTAGAAAATTCTTTTTATCGAAATTCTAGTTATCTCAATAATGGATCTAAGAGTAAGAATCCCCACCAGGATCATTACATGGATGATACTCAGTATACTTGGAATAATCACATTAATAGTTGCATTGACAGTTATCTTCAGTCTCAAATCTGTATTGATAGTTACATTGTAAATGGTAGTGACAATTCCAGTAACAATTACATTTCTAGTTCCATTTGTAGTGAAAGTGGAAATAGGACTAAAACCCGGGATGCCATAAGGAGTGATCAAACTATACGAGAAAGTTCTACCGATCTGGATGTAAATCAAAAATACAGTCATTTGTGGGTTCAATGCGAAAATTGTTATGGATTAAATTATAAGAAATTTTTTAAATCAAAAATGAATCTTTGTGAACAATGTGGATATCATTTGAAAATGAGTAGTTCTGATAGAATCGAACTTTTGATTGATTCGGGTACTTGGGAGCCTATGGATGAAGACATGGTCTCTCTGGATCCCATTGAATTTCATTCGGAGGAGGAGCCTTATAAAAATCGTATCGATTCTTATCAAAGAAAGACAGGATTAACCGAGGCTATTCAAACAGGTATAGGGCAATTAAACGGTATTAACGTAGCAATTGGGGTTATGGATTTTCAGTTTATGGGGGGTAGTATGGGATCCGTAGTTGGGGAGAAAATTACCCGTTTGATTGAATACGCCACTAAAGAATTTCTACCTCTTATTATAGTGTGTGCTTCCGGAGGGGCACGCATGCAAGAAGGAAGTTTGAGCTTGATGCAAATGGCTAAAATATCTGCTGCTTTATATGATTATCAATCAAATAAAAAGTTATTCTATGTACCAATCCTTACATCTCCTACTACCGGCGGGGTGACAGCTAGTTTTGGTATGTTGGGGGATATCATTATTGCCGAACCCGATGCCTACATTGCCTTTGCGGGTAAAAGAGTAATTGAACAAACATTAAATAAAACAGTACCCGAAGGTTCACAAGCGGCTGAGTATTTATTCCAGAAGGGCTTATTCGATCTAATCGTACCACGTAATCCTTTAAAAAGCGTTCTGAGTGAGTTATTTCAACTCCACACTTTCTTTCCTTTGAATCAAAATTAGAACATGAAGTTGAATTATTTTGAGCAAACAAGTAATTAGTTTATCGGAATAATAGAATTTTATCTTTCTATACCTTACGATAATCCTATTTTGACTAAGAATCCCTGCTGGATGGGATTCTAACAAACCCTTTAATATATAAAACTAAATAAATAGAATCTAATTCATTTTTAAGAAACTTTTTGCTTAGTAAATTAAATTTGAAGACAAGAGAAAAAAATGAATCAAATAATATCTCATCCATATCCTTTCAAATCTTTCATGTAGAGGGATGAAAAACTACATTATATACTCATTTAGAATTTAGAATTAGAATAGATTAGAGAGATATTAATTAATAATAATTCCAATTTAGAATTATCAAATTATACTTATAATAAGATATAAGATATCTTTATATATAATATCTTTATATTCTATAAATATAAAATCTAAATAATAATAACAGGTACAAATAGTAAAGCGAGGTACCCATTCTATGACAACTCTTAACTTTCCCTCTGTTTTGGTCCCTTTAGTAGGCCTAGTATTTCCGGCAATCGCAATGGCTTCTTTATTTCTTCATGTTCAAAAAAACAAGATTGTTTAGAGCCGAGGGCACAAAATCTCATTTTTAAACTGACGCTTGTATCATAACACAGATATCCTTTTAGCAAAATATGGTATAAGCGTCTTCCGACGAAAATCTCCCAAAATGCTATATTCTAGCTATTTTCAAATAGACCCGAATTGGCGGACGGCTTAATTGTAAAGTTGGTCCATCTATATGCATGTGGCTATCTTTAGTGAGATCATACGAAGGGTATGTTATTAGTTTAGATCTAACCAATTTAATGAATTACTCCTAAAGGTTCACATCAAACTAGTGCTAGTTGATGCGAGTTACTTCGGAAACAAAAGGACTAAAGTAAAATTCATTTGGGGTATTCTCTCAATTCCAAAAAAAAGCAACTGGATCAACTATGAGTTGTCGATCAGAACATATATGGATAGAACCTATAACAGGGGCTCGAAAAACAAGTAATTTCTGCTGGGCTGTTATCCTTTTTTTAGGTTCATTAGGATTCTTGTTGGTTGGAACCTCGAGTTATCTTGGTAGAAATTTGATATCTTTATTTCCGTCTCAGGAAATCGTTTTTTTTCCACAAGGAATTGTGATGTCTTTCTATGGGATCGCGGGTCTTTTTATTAGCTCTTATTTGTGGTGCACAATTTCGTGGAATGTAGGTAGTGGTTATGATCGATTTGATAGAAAAGACGGAATAGTGTGTATTTTTCGTTGGGGATTTCCTGGAAAAAATCGTCGGGTCTTCCTCCGATTTCTTATAAAAGATATTCAGTCCGTCAGAGTAGAAGTTAAAGAGGGTATTTATGCTCGTCGTGTCCTTTATATGGATATCAAAGGCCAGGGAGCCATTCCATTGACTCGTACTGATGAGAATTTTACTCCACGGGAAATGGAACAAAAAGCTGCTGAATTGGCCTATTTCTTGCGTGTACCAATTGAAGTGTTTTAAGAAATGAGCCGACAAATGCATGCTTTCTCAGCAGGAGGGCAAAAACGCAAGAATCCTCTTTTTCTATAACATAACTTAATTGAAATTTCTTCAGAACATCCATTCGAGTCAAAGCAGACATATATGGAACAATAAAAAAATAAAAAAAAATAATAATAAAAAAGAGTGAATAGATTCATAGATTCGATACTTGTAATAGAACTGATGCGTGAGAGAAATCTTAGATTACATAAAGTCGACGAATAAGATTCATTAACAATTCACAGATGAAAAAATGGCAAAAAAGAAAGCATTAACTCCTCTTTTCTATCTTGCATCTATAGTATTTTTGCCTTGGTGGATTTCGCTCTCATTTCAAAAAAGTCTGGAATCATGGATTACAAATTGGTGGAATACTAGGCAATCCGAAACTTTTTTGAATGATATTGAAGAAAATAGTATTCTAGAAAAATTCAAAGAATTAAAGGAACTCCTCCTCTTAGAGGAAATGATCAAGGAATACTCGGAGACACATCTACAAAACCTTCGTATAGGAATTCACAAAGAAACAATCCAATTAATCAAGATACACAATGAGGGTCGTATTCATACGATTTTGCACTTCTCGACAAATATAATCTGTTTCATTATTCTAAGTGGTTATTCTATTTTGGGTAATAAAGAACTTGTTATTCTTAACTCTTGGGCTCAGGAATTCCTATATAACTTAAGTGACACAATAAAAGCTTTTTCTCTTCTTTTATTAACTGATTTATGTATCGGATTTCATTCGCCCCGTGGTTGGGAACTGCTGATTGGCTTTGTCTACAAGGATTTTGGATTTGTTCATAATGATCAAATTATATCTGGCCTTGTTTCCACTTTTCCAGTCATTCTAGATACAATTTTAAAATATTGGATTTTCCGTTATTTAAATCGCGTATCTCCGTCACTTGTAGTGATTTATCATTCAATGAATGACTGAAAAATTATCTACCTAATCTAATTATAATGTTTCTTATTACTTTGCAGTTGTACATAAGCAAAGCATTGAAAAAAACTTTATATTTCTACCCATCCCGGAGATTCATCCTATATTCCTATATATTAATCCAGTCAAATTATTATTATTCCAGTAAATAACAGAATCGTGGATAGGAAACTCCATTAGTGACCTACCCCAATTTATTGTAGAAATTTTCGGGATCAATGGTTGGACCATGCAAACTAGAAATACTTTTTCTTGGATAAAGGAACAGATTACTCGATCTATTTCCATATCGCTCATGATATATATCATAACTCGTACATCCATTTCAAATGCATATCCCATTTTTGCACAGCAGGGTTATGAAAATCCACGAGAAGCCACTGGACGTATTGTATGCGCCAATTGCCATTTAGCTAATAAACCAGTGGATATTGAGGTTCCGCAAGCGGTACTTCCCGATACTGTATTTGAAGCAGTTGTTCGAATTCCCTATGATATGCAACTGAAACAAGTTCTTGCTAATGGTAAAAAGGGGGGTTTGAATGTAGGGGCTGTTCTTATTTTACCAGAGGGTTTTGAATTAGCCCCTCCCGATCGTATTTCCCCCGAGATAAAAGAAAAGATGGGCAATCTGTCTTTTCAGAGTTATCGCCCCAACCAAAAAAATATTCTTGTCATAGGCCCTGTTCCTGGTCAGAAATATAGTGAAATCACCTTTCCTATTCTTTCCCCCGACCCCGCTACTAAGAAAGACATTCACTTCTTAAAATATCCTATATACGTAGGCGGAAACAGAGGAAGGGGCCAAATTTATCCTGA
>JARVZY010006534.1:22500-26108 GCA_030686995.1 Artemisia argyi
TCGATTGGAGTTGCTAAAATTCTGTCCATATTGTAACAAACATACGATTCACGGGGAGATAAAGAAATAGATCGAACCGAGCACCTGCCCCTTATCTTACAAGGAAAGGGAAAAATGACATTATATATATAACATATTTAACATAGTTAAAGATAATTATAAACAAACCAAATCCTATTTATTTATTCTAATTAGAGATCTGGCTTAAATAGTATTTTAGGGATAAGAAATAAACTAACCAAACCATGGATAAATCCAAGCGAACTTTTCTTAAATCCAAGCGATCTTTTCGTAGGCGTTTGCCCCCGATCCAATCGGGGGATCGAATTGATTATAAAAACATGAGTTTAATTAGTCGATTTATTAGTGAACAGGGAAAAATATTATCTAGACGAGTGAATAGATTGACCTTGAAACAACAACGATTAATTACGATTGCTATAAAACAAGCTCGTATTTTATCTTTGTTACCTTTTCTTAATAATGAGAAACAGCTGGAAAGAACCGAGCCGACCACTAGAACTCCTAGTCTTAGAGCCCGAAAAAGATAGGTTTACACTTTCGTCACTTGAATTCAAATCCCCATCTGAACTCAAATGCGGATTGATATTTTGTTGGAAAAATCCAAGAATCCGGATTGAATTCTCGTGTCGTAAGAAAAAAAAAAAAAGAATAATCTGGGAAGAAGAAATTGTTTTTATTGGACGTGTTGATTCATATTTATTTTGACTACTTTATCATATTTTATCATATATTATATTAATTATATTCTATTCATTTTTATTCGACCTTCCCGGAGTTCATTCTCCGGGCAACTCCGTTTAACCGGTGGATTCCTTCCAACTCACTTCTTTTATGATCTCATTGGAAATCATATAAAGACAATTCCTATTTGATATAGCTATTTGTGCAAGTATTTTACGATTAAGAAGCAACTGTCTCTTGTACAGATCATTTATTAATCTACTATAACTATAGCATACCCCCCTTTCACGAATTGCTGCATTTATTCGAGTGATCCACAAACGACGAAAATTTATTTTTTGCCTATCCCTATCCCGATGAGCCGAAACCAAAGCTCTTATTTTTTGTTGAGTAATAGTTCGAGTAAGTCTTGAATGAGCCCCCCGAAAGCTTGATGCAAATAAACGAATTTTTGTTCTACGTCTCCGAGCGATATATCCCCGTCTAATTCTGGTCATTGAATAAATGAAACTTTAACGAATAACTAATAGATTTCCTTTCTTTCAGTTATTCTTTTGCCCCTTTCCTAGTATATTAATAACAAAACGGATTTTTCCAATGTATAAACTAAAAATTCCAATGGCTTTGGCTACTATAACCTTCCCAACCACGATTTTTTATTTTTTCTAGGCATTTCACCTCGAAATACGAAATTGTACTTAAAAAATAGCAATGATAAAGAAATAGTGGATTCCATCGTTTCTATGGTTACTTCTTAAACGGTGAGGTCTTCTCTATACACCGGAGCCTTTACTTCATTTAATCAATGTTATTGCTAACTTGTATAGTTCACATTCTTCGGCTCTACCCATGAATTATCCAGTAATAGGTCTTTCACAACGAGCTCTACCTATACAGTAACGGTATTTAATTATGAAAGTTGGCTGGGTAGCTGACCCTGTTAGTCCGTTCTTGCAAGAGGCGTCTAGGTTAACTAAGATTTCCTCCGCTTAATGGATAACCATTTGCTACCAATGGAGAATTGCTTCTCATCTTGAATTGAGGTGAGTGGTTTTACACCAATAGAAACCATAAATTTCATACACAATAAAAGGGATATGATCCATTTTCTTATTTTTAGATAGTAAATGTAGTTCGTTTTTCCCTTCTATCCTATTTGATCATTGATATTTGAACATTGTCCTCTTTCCTTTGTTCTAGTTCATGATCTGAACGAGTCGCACATACACCCTAGTACATGTTCCTCGACGCTGAGGGCATCCCCGAAGCGCGGGGGATTTTGTGACATTTCTAATTGGCTGTCTTGTATTTCTAATAAGTTGTTTAATCGTTGGCATGTTGAATCATATACATAATGGACTGGTTTAGATCGATCCTAACCGGATGATTATGAATTACAATTACAATAGTAAATAAAAATCATAGAATATTAAACTCGGCAGGGTGAATTTTAAATCACGACTTGACGTGAAATTGAAATAAAGGCTATTCTCATTCAACCGCTACAAGATCAACAATTCCATAAGCTTGGGCTTCTGTTGCTGACATAAAAACATCTCTTTCCATGTCTTCGGATACAACCCATAAAGGTTTGCCCGTTCTTTGTACATAAACCCTTGTCAGGGTTTCACGTAGTTTCAGCAGTTCTCCCACTTCCAGGATGAATTCTCCCGTTGCTACTTCAGAAAAAGAACCAGCGGGTTGATGGATCATTACCCTGATGATATAAGATAATAAAAAGTTTCTCTATTTCGCACGATGAGGGGAAGATAAAAGAAAGATAAAAGAATAACAAGAAAAAAGATAGAATCGAACAACCGTACGGGCATTATGCATTGCATACGGCTCTACAATAAAATTGACCCTTACCTTCAAAAAATAGGATCGATTAGACCCCGATCGGTAAATGATCAACTTACCACCCTTCCTTTCGGAGGAATTCAAAAATACTATGATGGCTCCGTTGCTTTATATATTTATTATATTTTTTTGTCTGTGATTTGTCTGTCATTCAGCAATCCCAAAGTTGCTTTTTTGATCAAATAAACTAATGAAAAAAGAAAAGTTTTTTTTTTCGCTCTATACTATAAATATTGTTAAGAGACCTCTGGTGTGAAAAAAAGTTTGTGACGCTGAACTGGACTTCCGATAATAAAATAGGAAATACCTTTTTCTCATATTACTCTCTCGATACATAATCTAATGTTTTGAAAACAGAATTTCTTATATCGAATTCAAAGTGCCATGCTATTATTACTTAATATTCATATTTCATATGGCGAAGGCATAGTCTTCTTTTTTCTCTCAAATAAAAGCCTCATTGGCGCCAAGCGTGAGGGAATGCTAGACGTTTGGTAATTTCTCCTCCTACCAGGATAAAAGATCCCATTGAAGCGGCTGATCCCATGCATATTGTATGTACATCTGGTTGCACAAATTGCATAGTATCATAAAGAGCGACCCCCGGTATTACCCATCCGCCAGGAGAGTTTATAAACAAATACAGATCTTTGGTATCATCCTCGATACTGAGATATATCATAAGACCAATAAGTTGATTTGAGATCTCACTATCAACCTCTTGACCTAAAAAAAGTAATCTTTCTCGATAAAGTCGGTTGATTAGGGTCAAATTGTATCCCCTCGAAACCGTACAGGCGCCTTTTGACGCATACGGTTCAAAAAAAATCAATGTGTAGATTCCAATACTTTTTCTTTTTTCATAGCAAGTTCTTTCTAACTAAAAGGATTTTCTTTGATTTTTCACTAAATATGAGTTTGTCTTCCTTTCCTTATAACGTATAATATATAAAAGAATTCATTAAACTTATCCAATTGACTTTTCATTGATGGATTGTTTCATCGAGATTCAATCCAAATCACGATGTCATTTTCTTGTTCTT
>JARVZY010006535.1:0-26104 GCA_030686995.1 Artemisia argyi
CTAAAATTCCCACAAAATTGGGTATGTCGCTAAATGGTGAATTTTGACTTTTTAGAATTTTTAGTAAAGTTGACTAATTTGAGATTTGGTTCATCCTAGCTGATTGAATAAGTTATGCTATCCCTAAATGACCCTAAATTAACCACCATAAACTAATTTTGATTCAATTAAAATTTTTTGACTCCCCAAAATTTCAACAGTTAAGCTGATGTGGGATTTGTATGCAGTTTTGACTTTTCCTATAAAAGTGACCAAGGCAATAGTTTTTCTGAGCTAATTGGAGTCTAGGAACACTGAACAAATAAACCAAAACTCCTACAAATAACAACTACCAGCAAATCAAAGTAATTCCAAACACCCCTTATGTTTTCACGATAAATGTGGTAATTAAACTTGTATATACCTCTACAAATGGTTCCAATGGTGGTAGTTGCAAAGCATCACCGAAATCAGGAGGGGATATGTTTTCACGATTAATTCTCGATGAAAGCCTTCTCACGACTCTTGGAGTAGTGTCTGGAGGTGATTTATAAGGGGACCTGTTAAATTTGCCTGGGTTCCTCTTTCGTTTCAATCGGTTGAAGATAGATCTTACATCATTAACTAGTACAACATTTATGTCAGACGACAACATATTTTGTGCCTGAAATAATTTACAATATAATCAACACATGAATAAAGTATTTGCTGTAAAGAATCTAGCGAGTGTGAAGACTATACAATCGTTTTCAATGGTATTCATTTAACAATAAAATTACCTGATTGGTTTGCTTGTCAACATCCACATCAATGTAAATAACTTCGTCTACATTGTCACCACCATTTCCCCCGTCCCCTTGTGGTTCTCCTGGTTTCTCACCCACATTCCCAGCCCCCTCCTTTTCAACGCCGTCCTCATTAGCCGTTGCTTCTCTCATTTCAACCCCCTCCTTTTCAACATCCTCAGTTTTGTTTTTATCAACATCCATATCCATCAAATCCTAGAAAATAAATAAAATAATCACAGCCGCTTAAAAATGAAGTAATACTCTAAATAAATACCTACTATAACTATGCAGTGAATGTACTTTAGTTAATTAAATAATATAAATACATACATAATGTCCTGTTTCAACTATGTCCTCAGCCGGTTGTTGTTGTGTACCAACATCGTAATCCCTAGCGGTTGTAGGTTCCAATTCTGACCCATCCTTTCTATCCTAAAAAAATTACAAAATGAAAAACAAAATAGTCTCAATACGAGTAAAACAATATAATACAATACTAAATAAATTTGGTAATATTGTAAATAGATACTTACTTCATGAGGTGTTAGTTCAAATTCGGAGAAGGCAGCATTCAAATTCGGTAAGGAAAAAAAATCAAACCTACTGTTAGTGTCCACTTGCATAAACTCGGTACAACGATCAGTAGACGATTGGAACATGGCTTTCATAAGTTGTGTCATTGGTCCTTGAAACACTTCTGTATCCGTATAAAACAACTTATGATCATCATCTTGAACAACACTGGGCTTATTTGATGTGTTGCCATTCACATCTGGGAGAAGAGTCTGAAATACAAAGATAAGGAGACAATAAATTGCACACAAGCATTATTCATACCAACTACGCTACTATAAAGAAAAGGAATTGAATTTAATTTGTATTCATACCTTATTGTCACATACAACATCTTGGGTCTTTTCATCACGGACTTCCAAACCAGTTGTGTCGGCATGCACATCTTCGGACCTTTCATCACAGACTTCCAAAGTTGGTGTGTCGGCATGCACATCTTGGGACTTGTCATCACAGACTACCGAATTTTGTTCAAATCTCACTCCTAACACATCCTCAAGCACCCCGATCCTTTTTTTAACAATATCTAGCTGAACTAATAGGTTTGAGACATCAACGTCTCCAACACGTTCTTCAATGCCTCCTACTGTAGACTTAATAGACTTAAGCTCACTTTCAATTTGATCTCTATCCAACCTTTGTGACAATTCATCCTATACATGATGTTCATTAGGACCCACTTCATCCTTGTCGACTGTTTCACCCTTAACATGATGTTCATTCGGTCCCACTTCATCCTTGCTGGAAACATTTTCAACCTGTATATGATGTTCATTCGGACCCACTTCATCCTTGCTGGAAACAGTTTCAACATAACCATAAGAAATATCAGTTTTTGGGCATGTTTGCCCAATCTCATGATGAATAGAATCCTCTTGTAACACTCCTGATCCACCACCATCTCCAGTAGCATCTACACTCCCACCAACGCCTGCACCGCTTTCATTTCCTTCTCCACCATGGTCATCAATGTTTACATCAGCTTGAGTACCAACCGTTTGCCCAATCTCATGATGAATAGAATCCTCTTGTAACACTCCTGATCCACCACCATCTCTAGTAGCATCTACACTCCCACTAACACCTGCACCACTTTCATTTCCTTCTCCACCATGGTCATCAATGTTTACATCAGCTTGAGTACCAACCTCTGTTGCAGCATCATCATCAACATTACTAGAATCGTTGGGCATGTTAACGTAACCTTCAAATCCATCAACATCAGGTTGTACAACTGTCACTGGCTCAACCGACATGTTTGTTGCATGAACAAGTGTAACTTGCAGCTGTAGTCCTCGGATATATTCCATGCTACGAATGTACCATGGACGGAATGCCTCATCATTTCTTGGAATCCATTGCTTTATTGGTTTAAAAGCCTACATGATAAAATAAGGTATGAATACAAATTAAACGCAATATAAACAAATATACATAACAAATGAGCGGGTTTATACAGGGTTTGTTTACCGGATCAAATAGCATCTGGTAGTGTTTTTTTTCAATGGTTTTAAATCTTGACCATGCTAGACCACGTGTGATTTTTTTAGAATCTTTGCTCCACCACTGCATGCTAGTAGGGAATGTTTCCAAAATCCATATCTGAAAAAAGGATCAAGGCCACAAAAAAAAGCGTTAAGGCAAACCTAAATAAGCATTAACGCAAACCTAACAAAACATTAACGCAAACCTAAATAAGCATTAACGCAAACCTAACAAAACATTAAGCAAACCTAAGTAAGATAAGCAAACCCAAACACTGAGAAACAAACAATCCAAATAGATTAAGTAGAAAGTTTAGAGATTTTGATCAATAGATTGAAACAAGCAATTAGACTTAAAATAAGCACAGGAATAAGCTTGAAGGAAGTAATAAGCACTTAGGCTCAAATCTGAGCATGAACCAGACCAAAAGTATACAAAGTGAGACTTGATCTCAAAAGTATACCTGGCAAGCTTCAAATTAAGACAATAGTATACAAAGTAGACTTGATCTCAAAAGTATACCAGGCTATGTGGGGCCCACCAGGGTGAATTGGCATACAAAGTGAGACTTGATCTCAAAAGTATACCTGGCAAGCTTCAAATTAAGCCAATAAGTCAGGCTTATGGCTTAATTTCAAGCTCTGTGTGACCCTTGGAAGGTTGAGTCAAACACTGAGGACTCAGCTTAAGTCAGGCAAATGGACAAAAAATATGGGGCATCCAGCCCTGCCAATTGAGCAAATAAGCAAGAAATAAGCTCAGATTCTAGAATAATGGCTTTAGGGCTTTCCAAAAAGCCCAAGCTCACACTGTGGGACCCACAGGTGAGCAAACTATGGTTGATTAAAAAAGGGTGGTATGGACTGAGTCTGAGTGCAGGGCATGTTCTTGGCCTGCAGGCTACTTTGAACCAAGAATTAAGTTATAAGAAAAATTCTAAAAATAAGCTGATTATGGACTTCCAAAGATTAGCTGGGGTGCAGTAACTTGTAAAAATTTTAAGCTCTAAATCCAAACACAAAAATCTCTAAAATTCATGCAATTTTTGACTTTTCTGATAAAGATAAATTTGACTTTTGGCAAGAACTTTAAACTTTGACTTATTTGGATTTTAATTGCTCTTAATGAACTGGAAACATGATACTAAGCTATACCTAAGCTAATTTAACCTAAATCTACAGATTATGAGCTATTGTGAAGGTTTATGGGTGTCAAATCCCACACAGGGTCATTTATTAGGTTTCTAAGTTGATTTTGACCTTTCTTATAAAGAGACTTTTTTTTATAACTCCACAGACCTACTAGACCCTAATGTGGTATGTTACAACCATAGTGAACCATAGCAACACAGATGAGCTCAGAGAACTTACAGATCCAAACACCCCTTTTAGTGACTGTTAGGTGTTATTTTGTGAAGCAACTTCTTAATTTAAGCCATGAAAACATCAAATTTATTTGTATGCTGATGTAATATACTTAATTAAACACAGAAACTCAAGCATGAACACCAACAACCCAAAATCCACAAGATGATATAGTAAAACTAATAGGCTAAGTTACACAGAATCAAACAAATTTTGCTTGTAAACTACAATTAATCTTAAACTAAATATGTTATAAGGAATCGTACACAACAATTTAAATATCAATGACTAGATATGTTAAGCATTTCTCACCTTGAGTGCCCATACAAAGCCATACAAATTGTAAGTTTGCTCTTTCTTTGGGGATTTTTTTACGGCCTTCTTTGTTTGAGACTTATTAGCCTTTTTGGCTTCGGCAGCGATATGCTTCTGTACAACATTCACCGTTCTTTTGTACAAGTGTGCCCACATATACTCCCCCCACGGATACGAATTCTAAATAGAAAAGTCCTCAACCATTGACAACAAATGGTCCGGGATGTAATACCTTGCTTCACGCCCAATGAATACACACGTTGCAATGACCAACAAACATACCCTAACTGCATCCTCATCCGATAATGCATCCCATTCTTCACCAGGTTTCAACAGTGCACACAGCTGCTCACCCTTTATTTTCTTAGTCCTACGGGATTGGTTTTGAGGAAACAATCTATCATAGAATGGACTATGTGGTAAACCATGAACATTAATAAAATGTTCACTAGGGACATGCCCAAAAACAAACCCAGTTATCATACAAAATTGTTCACGGCCAAATTCAAGCATGTTATCACCTATTTTAAAAGTAAGGGAAGGGCAATCCTCACTTTCATCAACACTAACCTGATTTTGATAAAAATAATTTAGCAAATGGGTATCAGCAGAAAAGGGGGGGATGTCTAACCATGGCCCAAATACAATGGCCCCAAACAAGATTGCCCTATTAGTATTCAACAACCCTCTAATTATTGTAATGTAATCTAATCTAGATCTAACTGTTACCTTTGCGTCAGCCATTAGAATATGGTATCAAGTAGGGTTTGAGTTGCAGGTATGGCGAGGGGTTTTAATTGTGAATGATGGCGAGTGGTTTCTTATAAAAGGGATGGCGAGATGGGTTGCCTTCCTCAAAACAACTGAAAGATGAAAGGGAAATATCAAAGGGATGATTTTAGTGTGAACGTGTGTGTAACTGAAAGATGAAAGGGATGTGTATAAAGGTAATAATGTGTATTTGTGTATTTGTTTATGTGTGTGTGTGTGATAGTGTTTGTAAAAAGGTAATAATGTGTATTTGTGTATAAAGGTAATGTATAAAAGTGTATTTTTTATAAGTTAAATCAAGTATAAATTAAATAAGTGTACTATTATTTAATAAAAAAAAGATTAGTGGGACCAAGTCGCCCAAGAATAAAGATAAGTGGGACCCAGTCGCCCAAATTTATTGTACTATTAATTAATAAAAAAAGACCATAAATTTTCGGAAAAAGACAAAATAACCCAGTCGCCCAAGAAATGTGGATCCCAGTCGCCCAAGAAGTACACTTTGATAGTTGTACCATGAAGGTACAAGATGGGACCATGTATAGGGACACATGTCACTAGATTACACTATCCGCTCAAATTTTGGAGGCGACCTTCTCCCGTTGGGGTATTTGGAGAAAACAAGATTTTGTGGGTTATTTAGGGTGGAGACCATGGTACGGATGGGGGATTTATAGAATTATCCCTTCTTTTTATTAGTTCATATAACTTGTACGACAGCCTGCCGCGTTTCTTAGTAAGTGATAGCTTGGTAAGTGCTCTTAAACATGTCAGGTAGAACACTCGATTGAACAGCCTGCCGCATTTCTTGTTATTAGTTCATATAACTTGTACGACAGAGTTAATCTGACTTTAGTACTTCTTGAGCTTACAATCTTGCGAAGAATCAGTGATTTTAACAAGAGGTGGTAATTTCAACCCACCTATGAATGGGTAAATTATGGATTTTCTCTAATATAATGGGATTTTTTTATTTTATTATAATTATTTTCATTTTATTTTACAGAAAGAGCTAGAAAGGAACAAGTCATTTGAGTTGAAGGCCCAAAGTGTATTTTGAACGCATAAAACCTCCTAATATTTTATTTAAAATATGAGATTATAAATGAGATGATATAATTTTGGAAATCATACGACAAATTACTGTTAATAAATATTTTCATAATGTATTAGACAAAAGTATTACAGGCCAACCCCGACCTATACCATAAATTGCCATTTTGACGCGTTACTCAACCAGTCCTTTATGCCACATGCAATTTTAAAATAGTTTGAGGGCGCTTACATCAGCAACTCTTGGATGCTTGGCCATATATCCATTAAATAAACATCCTTCCCATCTTTTCCAACTCCAATCGGTTCTTGCTCAAAATCAATAACAACCTGGCAAGCAAAATCAACATGTTTATAAATTGATATCTCGATATCTTTTTCAGAGAACATATTTATCTGCTCTCACAAGGTTCTTGCGACATATGGGCAAATAAATTAAAATAATTAATACAATGAACTTGTTACCGTGCATGCGAGGGCATAGGCAACAACCAATGGAGGTGAGGCAAGGTAGTTTGCTCTTGTCAAGGCATGAACATGTCCCTCAAAGTTACGGTTTCGGATAGAACAGCAGATGCAACAATATTTACAAGAGTGCAAATATTTACAATAGTGAGGGTGTTGTCATTGCTTTGTTCTCTATATCAATTGGTGTTATGGACTCTAATGTTGCAGAAATTTTGGCCATAAAAGAAGCGTGCAAGATGTTACATAAGAACAACGAGTTCAAATCGGTAAAAATTATTATCGAAAGTGATTCTTCGAATGCCGTTTCGTGGGTCATTTCTAGGTTTGGTGGTTCGTTTGCGTCTGATATTTGTTATCAGGTTTTTATATGGCTTGTAGTATTGGTGTATAGTTTTTTTATTGTGTTGGTTGTAATGGCTTTTGGCCTTTGCTTTTTCTTATAATAAAGCCCATCTTTCAAAAAAAATGTATTTACAAGAGTGCCAAAAGTGAAAAGAGATTAAGGATCAAATTAACTGGGTCATAAAAGAGAGTTGGAAAAGGAAGGTAGAAATATACCATTTTCAGATACGGCAACACCAACTGTTTCATCTAGTTCTCCTGAGTTGCCAATACATGTTGTTGTGAAGGTTGATAAAAATAAATAAAAATATACTTGTTAGTAGATGTTAATTGCAGATTATTTATGGGTAAATAAATCCAGTTGGGTCAAACTCCTTCTTAAATAGATCAAAAAGATTAAAATTTTAATTTCTAACATTTTAACGGGTCAAACAATTGAAAGTTCATATGGGTTAATAGTTCACTTGTGCAATTCAAACGCATAAATTCTGCTTCCACATTTTAATAAAGTAAATTACATTATTATTTTCAAAATATGGTTTAGCAATAATATTTGAAACATTTTAGCACATTTATTACATACAAAAATAAGCAAAAAAAGTGTTTTTGGATTAGTACAACCCGGCCATTTTTGACCCGCACAAAAAGTTTACACGTTTGACCAAGTTTTTCACCTCTACTCAGTTAGTTGTATTTCTAATGGGACTAAAGAAATCTGATCTTCACACAAACACAACTAATACCTTTGGAGCAAGTATTTTTGTAACAACTCCAGAGCCTGGAGCAAGACTGGTT
Organism: Artemisia argyi; assembly: GCA_030686995.1. Lineage (NCBI taxonomy): Eukaryota > Viridiplantae > Streptophyta > Magnoliopsida > Asterales > Asteraceae > Artemisia > Artemisia argyi. The sequence continues at coordinate 7,934 of JARVZY010006535.1, forward strand.
TTAATCCATGGCTTGACCTGGTTATTGAGCATTATAGAACCTAATTATATTATAACTATGATATACTGTAACCCTGTCCCAATTTTTAAGTTGGCCATTTTGACAATGAATGACATCAGTGCGTAGGGGCTATATTTTGAAGAGCTTGGATCGACACATTATTAACATTAAACAATTTGGAATCACTTATTAGGGGTTGGCAATGCAACCCTCACCCCATCACCCTTCACTCACAAACAACCAATCCTCTTATGCCACATCATCCTCCCACTTTTCCCTTCACGCACTCACTTTTTGTTGGCGGCACACCCCTCACCCTTCACTCACTTTTTTTTTTTTTTTCCTTTTTCTTTTTTCTTTTTTAAATTCTATTAAAATTTATTAAAAACTAAAATTCATTAAAATTAAAATAAACATTACATAATATTATTAAAAAACATAAAATACCATTACATAATACTAAAAATCTAAACTTCATCGTCCACCTCGAGGTATGCTAATTGTTGAGCGTGAACATGCTCCATAAGATCAAATCTGACACGAAAATGTGTATCCTCATCTCGTATCTCGCCTAACGCTGCTTCGTCAAACACCGGTTCAATTGGAGGATCCCGAATATGAACTGGCGAGATTGCGTTACCGGCGTTATGTATAATCATGTTATGCAATATGACACACGTATAAACTATTTTTCTAATTCTTTCTATCGTGTGTGGCCGTAAGGGTCGACTCAGTATACTCCATTTACCCTTGAGAACACCAAATGCCCGTTCAACATCCTTTCGAGCCGACTCTTGTAATTTCTTGAACTTTTTTTCCTTCGGGTCGGTTGGATATTTGAACGCTTTAACAAACGTAGACCATGCCGGATATATGCCATCACAAAGATAGTAGCCACGCTTGTACGTATGGCCGTTCACCACAAATGGGCACTTAGGTGCCGTACCATTACGCTCGGTGAGGAATAGCGGAGATTGCATCACAACGTTTATATCGTTGTTTGAACCCGGCGGTCCAAAGAACGCGTGCCATATCCACAAATCTTGAGACGCCACTGCCTCCATCATAATCGTGGGGTATTGATGGTCACCCCTTTTATATTGACCCCTCAATTCTATTGGACAATTCCTCCAAACAAAATGTGTGCAATCTAGGCTACCGATCATACCCGGAATGTGATGTCGGTCTTCGTGCGCTTCGTACAAACATGCAACATCATGATTTGTTGGCCTACGTAGAAAATCTCGAGCATATAACTCAATAATAGCATCACAAAAAAATTGAAGGCATTCACGTGAAGTTCTTTGCGTCATTTCCAAATATTCGTCAAACTCATCCGGTGGTGCACCGGTTGCGAGTTGTTTAATGGCAGACAAACATTTTTGTATGGCCGTGAAACTTTTTTTCATTCTAGGATCGTAACCTTCCTGAAAATACTCGAATCTAGCCTCAATAGCTTGCGTTATTTTTAAAAATAAACTTTTAGGCATACGATACCTATCTTGAAAAAATTCTTCGTCGAATTTTGGATCTTCACTAAAATAATCACGATGCAATCTTTGTGCAGCAGAGATCCGATTGCGTTTCACTGATTTTCGTGTCGACCCAGCCGTATCTTCTTCATCTTCGTCAATTGCGTCGGCAAAAAATTCGAGACTAGTATCGTTAGACCACTCGAACGGCTCATCTAGAAAAAAAGTCGAACCAATTTTTTTGTGCTCCATATACTTGCGGTTGAAACGGATATTATTTTTCAATCGGATGTTTTTTTTTTTTTTGGAACCGGAATTTTTTTTTTTTTTTAGATCGGTTGTGTTTGGTTTTTTTTTTTTTTATGTTTTGTCATTGTTTACCAAGTATATATATATACACAACAAAAGAAACTAGCCGTTGTGCTCCCAACGTCCCTTTTTTGATTTCCAACGTTCAAAATCAAGCTCGGTAAGCTTCACCGAAAATTGGTGCTCCCGTGCGGTAGGATGGGGAGGGCGGCGGTGTTCCCGTGCGGTGGGGATGCCGCACCGTGCCTCCCCGTACCCATTGCCAACCCCCTTAGTACATGAGTTTGACTATAATTCTATAAATATGTTGCTCAATGTTCTATGCTAGCCTCCTAGCCATGATAAGAGCTGGAACATTCACACCAATTTTGGCTCGTTGTGTTACAAACATCAATGGGCTTATCTTTGCCAGATCAGACGGATGTGATTGATATTGAATGATTATGCATGTGGTTAAATTTCAAGTAAATTTAAGTGTCAGGATCACTTTAGACATTTTATTTTATTTTTTATTTTTTATTTTTTTTTTGACACCACCAATCGTTATAAAGGTAATAACCGTGTGGGTCTGTGGTATCACTATCAAATATGAAAAAGTAATATTTATATAAATTGGTTTGTCGTGTAGGTGGTCTAAAATAATGTGGTGTTCTTATATATATATATAGGTTGTCTCTTAAACTTATTTTTCTTCACAACTTACACATCTATCTATCAAAGGTTGAACACCTGTCTTTACGAAGGAAATTAAGGATCAACAAAGAAAGAAATCTCACATGTATTTTCTTTTAAATGTTAGTTTGCACACATATTATATTTGCTTTCTTGTTACGATCCATTTTTTTAGTTAATATATTGCTTGCTTATATTTTCTTGTATGACAATTTTTAATGATATAATCCACGTACTAATTCCCTTCATCATTACTCGAATTGATGAACAAACCTCAAGATTGTTAAGTATATTGCTGGATTCATAGGAGGGATAATATGTTTATAAAGTACTATAGTTCTACTCCTTAAACATCTTTTAATCGCATATGAAAAAAGTTTATTACTTATTAGTCTTCTTTGTTTGCTTATATTTGCCTTTTATCGATAAGAAAAAAGTTCAACACGAATCATAAATCTTTTAAAGATTAAATTCATAAATCCTGATAAATATTTATCAAATCAACAAAACTCACATTCATCATTCTTTTTAAAATTAAATATTTCATAAACCATTAATCATTACGCGAAACAAATCATACTATCCCGACGAGAATTAAAACATTTTTAGGAGGGATATATATGCAATTTTGCCTTATTTTTTTATTTTATTTTTTTTGTCTATTTTTTCGGGAGCATTGAAATTTACGCTGTAAAAAATCACATGTGATTTGTTATTTTAAAAATCAGATGAGAAAGCCATTTAGCTTTAGAACACAAAAAAATTATTATGTTTCCTTTCCTTTCTTAGTTTGTAACTCAAGAACACACTTTAAGATCTGCCCAAGTGGTTAATTCTACCTCATAGTTTGTTGATTGCAATTTTGTTGCCTTTATGAAACAAGGAGTGTTACTCTTTACCCAAATAAATAAATAAATAAATAAAAAGGGGAATCTTAGGTGTGGATGAAAGTTGCTCAATATATATATATATATATATATATATATATATATATATATATATATATATATAGGCAAAGGATCACGTGCGGATTGTACTTTTTAGTGCGGACGTACGGATGCGTATGGACCGTTGATCTTTTCCCATCAGCGGCTGTGATTAGATATGATTATATAACACGGAGTGGCATTCTCGTAATTATTATATTTAGAAAATACGGGTCAAATCTTCGCCCGTTGATATCTCCTTATCTTTTTTATTATTATTTGAATATTTTCTTTCCTTATTTTTTGCAACTATATTTATTTAATTTTTATTATCGAATGGATTTACCTGATCATAAATCTTATAATCGACTTTCATAAATCTGTTCCAATCCTTTGATTTATTGGATCGAATTGTTTATTCTAGTGATTAAACATTGGTTTATCATTAGTTTAACTCTAATCGTTGCTTGGATCTAAGTTTTGGTAAAGTTTTGTGAAAATCGATTCTCTAGGGATTATGGCCGACTTTTAGGTTTTCTAGTCGATCCTTATTGTTATCCATTCTATAGTCGGTTTTGATTGACTATTATTATATAAGGTCGATTATGGTTTGATTTTATCCCTTACTTTATCATTGTTAACGATTTTTGGTTTACCTTAAATCGATTTTGTTAGGGTTTGTGGGCAGCCGACCTTCTCTTATTGGGTTTGTGTTGTGATTCATTATTGCTATATCTTTTGATCGCTGCTGTTTTGGATGGGATTGAAGCTTCAATTGTTATTATCTAACCGGGTTAGGGTTTGTGTTCTACTCGTTAATGCTATAACTAAACTTTGTGTTTGGTTTACCTTCTCATTGCAAGTAACCCTTATTAGGGTTTTAATGGTTCGTATAAGTGCATCTGGTCTTGTTGCTGTTTGTTTATTATTCGTGGGTTTTAAGAGAGAGATTGGTGTTGATTCTATCATTGGAGGTTAGGGTTTATTATAAACTCTATGTACGTGATGAAATTCCATGGAAGGGGTGCTCAAGTTATGTATGTTGCTGATTGATTCATGGGTTTTATCTTCAAGTTGTTTGCTTGGTTATTCATGGACGTTAGGGTGTGTTACACCCTATTAGTTGTTCCTTGTTCGTATTTCTGTCCCAATCTGGTATGATGAGTTGCTGATGCTGTTTGGAGTTTGGTTGGGGTTGATTTATGTCAAAGTTGGAGCCTATTGGTAGATTAGAGTACTATGGATTTGCATTCTGATTTTAGTTGCTTTTGACAACGTATTGGTACTCTACTCCTGCCATATTGTTTGTTGTGCTGGTGGCACATGGAAGTTAGGGTTTGTCACCCTAGATTCGTTGTATGATGACCTTACTCATGGAGTTGCTGTCTTGAAGTAGGTGATCATAACATATTCTTTGCTGATTTGCTGCATGGTTTTAAGGGCTTGCTCATGCTTGATATTTTGAAGTAGCAATTGGTTTGATTTGGCATGTTGGAGAATTCTCCATGGAAGTAGATGGACTGCTATAGTGATTAGAAGGCTCAAGTATGTCCTTGAGTTGTAGTGTAATTTTTATTTATTTGTCATTATGGTAGGTTCATCTTGTAAGTTATAAGAATGGTATGTCATTCTTATATAGTTGGTTTTTGTTCTTTTGTTAGTTGTTTGGCATGTAAGTGTTCTACGGGACTGAGATGAGGGATACACCCTCATCCATTGTACTTCAATGTTTTTTGGTGTAATATATTTTACCAGGGTGATTTAACCCTTTTACCCAAAAAAGATTTACCTGATCAGTATTCTGGTATTGGTCCTGATCTATCGGATCATTTTTTTATCAAAAAACCGTGTTGAAGGTATTTTTTATAAGCTATCTTCTTGATATTCTGCATTTTCAGATTCTTATTCTGCATTTTCAAATTGATTTCTTTATGTGGTAGATATTGTGACATTAATATATAATAATGGTATTTTGATATTAATATATAATTTTTATTACGATATTAAAATATAAGTATGGTATTGTGATATTAATCTATTGTGAATATTGTTTTTGTTATATGATATGTATTACGATATATAAAAATATAAGTATTGTATTGTGATATTGTTTTGTTATATGATATATATTACGATATTAAAATATAAGTATGATATGTATTACGATATTAAAATATAAGTATTGTATTGTGATATTGTTTTGTTATATGATATGTATTACGATATTAAAATATAAGTATGGTATTGTGATATTAATCTATTGTGAATATTGTTTTTGTTATATGATATGTATTACGATATATAAAAATATAAGTATTGTATTGTGATATTGTTTTGTTATATGATATATATTACGATATTAAAATATAAGTATGATATGTATTACGATATTAAAATATAAGTATTGTATTGTGATATTGTTTTGTTATATGATATGTATTACGATATTAAAATATAAGTATGATATGTATTACGATATTAAAATATAAGTATTATATTGTGATATTGTTTTGTTATATGATATGTATTACGATATTAATATATAAGAATGGTATTTTGATATTGTTTTTCTTATATGATATGCATTACGATATTAAAATATAAGTTTGGTATTGTGATATTATTTTTCTTATATGATATGTATTACGATATTTAAATATAAGTATCGTATATGATATGTATTACGATATTAAAATATATGTATGGTATTGTGATATTAATTGTTTTTATTGTAGAGAAATTTGTTTTTGACACGTGGCCTTTATCTGTTTGACATAACAAATTTATATATTAATGTCGTTTTGTTATTCTGCATTTTTGAATTTTATTCTTATATTATTATTTCTTTTATGGTAGGTATTACGATATTAATTTTTAAATGCTATTGTGATATTTATTGTTTATTATGAGTTTTTGTATACTTTACTGTTGGGTGTTATTTGTTTTACATAACAAATATATATATTAATATTAATATCTCTTTTATTGTTGGTATTTTATGATATTTGAGATGTATGGTTTGTATTCTGATAGGTATTACGATATTTATATATAAATGGTATTGTGATATTTAATAGTTATTATGAGTCAATTGTGCAATTGATTTGTGGCATTTATATTGTTATATAGTACTGTATGTATTAACTGGATGTACTGTGATATGGAATTGTTAGATCAATTTTGATATTATTATAGTTATAAGTTGTATGAACTGTTATACTTTTTTTACTTAATAGTTTAATATTATTTTATTATCAAGTCACTTTTTGACTTTATTTTTTTTAGGTAATTCTATGATGCAGAATTCTGCAAGTAATGATGTTGTTGAAGCTGTAAATTTATCTCCTGATGATAATTTAGAAGACAATGAGGAAGTAAATTCGCCAGATTTTTTTAGCTTAACTACAAAGTTAATTAAACCTGTTGTTGTTAAAGCAGTTGTTCCAGCAGAAGGTAGTTTGTTTAATAGTGTTGAAGATGCTTACAGGGTGTACAAAAATTATGCTGATGAAGCTGGTTTTATTGTTCGTAGAGGGCATGAAAGTAAAGCAGGAGGTGTTATTCTTAATAAGGAATTTCTTTGCAGTAAATAAAGGATTAAAAAAGTTAAAGTTGAAGAATTTGATAGTTTAAAAAAAGATTGTAACGCTAAGTCCGTTAAGAGAAAAAGATTTGATTTTAGGACAAATTGCAAAGCTAGACATTATATTGTTAAATCTGGTGAACAGTATAAAGTTAAAAACTTTGTGGAAGAGCACAATCATGGTTTTTTTACTTCTGAAGATAGACATTTGCAAAAGTCTCACAGGTCTATGAGTTTGGCGCATCAATATTTTGCTATTAAAGCTTCAAATTTGAACATTGGTCCTTGTATGTCGTTCAATTTTATTGCTGAGCTTTTGGGTGGATATGAGAAAGTTGGTGTAACAAAGATTGATTTCAAGAATATGAGTCATGATATTTACAATTATATTGGTAAATATGATGCCCAAATGATAATTGATAAGTTTAGTGTTTTAAAGGAAAGAGATGAAAATTTTTCATTTGAGTTTAAGACTAATACTGCGGGTCAATTAAGTTGTTTGTTTTGGTCTGATGATACAAGTAAAAGGAATTATGAAGCTTTTGGTGATGTTCTGTCTTTCGATGCTACGTTCAAAACTAATATATAAGTTTTTTTTTTTTTAAATATATATATTTATATATGTATATTTTTTTTGTAGGTACAATATGGTGTTTGTTCCTTTTACGGGTGTTGATAATCATCAAAAATGTGTAATATTCGGTGCTGGTTTGCTTTCGAAAGAAGATGTTGTTTCATATGAGTGGCTACTACAAGCTTTTGTTAAATATTATACTAAGGAGCCGTATCTTGTTTTAACAGATCAAGATCCTTCAATGTTAATTGCAATACCTAATATTTTTAAGACTGCTAAACATCGTCTTTGTATGTGGCATATAATGAATAAACTTCCTACAAAGGTATAGATATTTATATATATATATATATATATATATATATATATATATATTTTCTTTTTTTTATACATATATACATATATATTGTAAGAATTATTTTTAATATTAAACAATTATTTTTTATATAAATTTTTTTCCTTTTATTTTTTTTGTAGATTGGTTCTGAAATATGTGAAGAAGAAGGATTCAAAAAGCGTCTATGTCGTATTGTATGGAGGGAAAGCGACGAACCTGATGAATTTGTTGAAAAATGGAATTCTTTATTGGCTGAATATCATTTAGATGAGCATAAATGGTTAAATGATATGTTTAATATTAAAGAGAGTTGGATTCCTGCTTATTTTAGAGATATTCCAATGAGTGGTTTAATGAAAACTACGTCAAGATCTGAAAGTGAAAACTATTTTTTTGGTCATAATTCTAATTGGAGTTCTACTCTAGTTCATTTTCTTTTTCGTTATGAAAGTGCTTTAGATCAGCAAAGAAATATTCAACGTGTTCTTGATAATAATACAAGAACTGGTAAGCCATCATTGAAAACCAGACAATTAGTTGAAGCACAAGCTGCAGATTTTTACACTCTTGAGGCATTCTATGTTATTCAGATTGAGATCGTTGCTTCTGTAGAATCTTGTACTGGTTCTACGAGAAATTTGGGTTATGTTAAAGACACTGATAAAGAGTGGTTTGGAGAGTTTAAGGTATTAGATTTCAATTTTTTTAATTTAATAAATATTATCAAGAAACTCGTTCTGTTAAAAATATTTTATATATTTTTTTATTTACTTTTTTTTCTTCAGGTTGACTATTATGAAGATACTCATTCTGTTAAATGCAGTTGCCTGCATTTTGAAAGACGTGGTTTGTTATGTCGTCATGCCTTTTATACTCTTAGAGCAAATGGTGTTAAGAAGATTCCAAAGCAATATCTGTTAAGGCGTTGGAGAAAAGAAGCTGTTGTTTTACCTCCAATTGGTTCTTCATATAAATCTAGTGGATCTTCTGGTTCTTGTATTTCGAATATTTATTCAAAAGTGAATGCTATAATCAATCAATGTGGATACGATGAAGATAAACTAAGTCAATTTCTTGATCAATTGAGTATTTATGAATCCGGTTTAGAATCATCAAATGTGCCTCAGACTTCAGCAAGTAAACAACAAAGTATATCATCTATGATTGGAGTTCCTAAACCTGATGTTCTTGAAGTTCTTCCTCCTGATTTTGGGAAAAACAAAGGTGGAATTAGTGGTCATACGTATAAACCTTCTAATAATGATGTCAGAATTAAATCTGCAAAAGAAGGTGGAAAAAATTTGAGAAATTGCAGAATCTGTAAAACAAAAACAGATCATGATTTCAGGAATTGTCCCAACAATCCAAATAGGAAAAAACTGGCTCCTAAGAAAGGCATTAAGAAGGCGAATCGAAAAGGGAGGAAAAGTAAGGGACAATCAAGTAAAGCTAACTCTCAGGAGGATGATGGTGTTTATAATTTTAATTCTGAGGAGGATATTGATTGATAATTTTGAATAATTGAAAGTAATTTATGTTATTTAATTTTATTGTTCTGAATTACAGATTTTTTTTATTAAAGTTGTTATTTATTACATAAGCATATCTACATAGTTATTATTATATAAATTGTTCTTCTGATTTAATTATTATTATACTGTATAATTTGTTATTCCGATATAAATTGTTATTCCGATATTAATATCTCTTTTATGGTAGGTATTACGATAGTTATTATTTAAGGTTTGTAACTTCGTATTCTGATAGGTATTACGATATTAATTTAAAATTTGTATTGTGATATTTAATATTTACTACTATTAGACATTTGTGTTCTTTACACGTGGCCGTTATTTGTTTGACATAACAAATATATATATATATATATATATATATATATATATATATATATATATATATATATATATATATATATATTAATATCGTATTAAACCTATTTTAAATAAAGATGAGTAATTAAATTAAAAAAAATAATAATAATAAATAAATAAATAAAAAGTAGGGGTCAAGTAAGCAAACAGGCGGCGTACACACTTCCCCTAAACATCACATCCATCAAATCTCTGAAACACTATTAAACAATAAAATACATCTTAAATACTCCACTATAAAATAATAATGAGTATGCTGAAAAAAATTACAAAATCTTTCTGCTGAAAGAAAATAAAGAATAATGAAACTTCATAAATCTCTCTCCGCTGAAAATTTATGGATTACAGCTATCTTATTTCAGATTATACTATAAACTCTAATGGGTAAACTTAAACCAGTATGTGTAATCCACAAACTAAACCCAGCATATTAAACCATATTTTGGTTTGTTTGATATTTTCTATTCAGCATTTGTAATTTACAAACTGAAACCATCATCTGAAACCATAAAAAGTTTATTGTTATTTACTAGTTTCTGAGTACTTTAAAGTAAGTGAACAAATTTATATCAGATTACACCATGAACATTAAAATAAAATGTTTATACATCATATCATCATATGATGCTGAATGAGATCCTGAAAAACACTAATAATTTAATGTATCTGAGTTACATACCAAAATAAAATTACATTTATAATTCTTTATAAATTTTTTAAATAAAGATGAGTAATTGTTTTATTCCATTTAGTCAGGTAGCTCCATACGTTTTTGTTCATTAATTTCAAAATTTACATATATCATCTTCTAACAGAAATCATTTGTAGCAATTTGTTGAACGTATGCCGGATATACTCTCTTTTTTAGTCAATTTGATTATTGAGAGGTCTTATGAAGATGTATTACAACTTGAACAACAAGAAATAGTTCGTTTTCAAGAAGAAACTAAGAATATTGGCTCATCTAATTTTTCTACGAGATCCATAGTAAGTGAAAGAATAATGTTGCTTTACAAGATTGACTGGGTTTGTGCAATTTGTTTGGGAAAATACAAAGAAAATGAATTTATATGCTCTTTGATTTTCACAAATCATAATTCATTTAACTTACATCAAGTAACTTACATCAAGTAATAGAACCAAAAATTAAATAAAAGATATTTAACAATACCTATTTTTCATAATATATTTTTATGATTCTTACTGATCATTTAGCAGAATCGATTCATTGTACAAGCCCATGATGAATGAACCCTCTACTCCAATAATCCCAAGATTCTTGATTTGTTGTGAACATGGGTCGTAAACATGAAGTGTTGAACATTTTCCATAGTCTTCTCGAGGTTCAAATATAGCTTCACCACTTTTTGTAAACCCCAATATTCTATAAATGTTTGCATCAATAGTGTACAGCTTTCTGAAAGAAAAATCATCTTGCATTATCCATAGACCACATTGTAGCGCTCCATCAATCATAATGCATCCACACACAACAAGAGACTCCCTTAGTTTACAAACGGTCAATAGGAAAGGTTCAAATATTTCATTTGTTAAGCTATCTGGTAAGTGTATCTCTTTGAACTCTTTTGTAATCAAATCAAATGAGATTAGCATGTTTTTGTTATAGTCACGATCATCAGCAACAATCAATTCATATGCAACCCAATAAACAAATCTATCTAATACAACATAAGTTGAGTCATTAAATTTGATGGTTTCTCGAGGACAATTAGCATTTGGATTCACATTGTTCCAAACACCTGCACTTAATGAAAAAACTTCAACAACCCAAAACATAGCATTCTTAGCATATGTTAATTTCAGTACTATAGGATCTAAAGTATCCGGGCGAATTCCAAAAGCTAAAGTAGGACAGATATTACTTTCAGTATAAGGAGCAACAATACCAATTGATTTTCGAATTGAAGGATTCGAAAAAATAACCATTTTGTGGAAACCATACAAACACACTAAACCATGAGTTGCACCAATAATTTTTGATATAGAAAATTTTTGTTCAATGTTTTTAGAAATAACATTAGACACAGAAACGTTAAAAAGAGATTCATTCTTACCATCATCTAGAAAAAAAACGTACTTTTCATTAAAAAAAGAAGTATCTTCTCTGTAGCCTATGATAGAACAACTAAGCGGCTGTGGATGGCGGTTGCTATGACCAATCACAAAGTCAGAGCTCTCAATAAAAGACTTCCATTGTTTGGAAACTAATTTGAATCCAATCAATATCTTAACCTCATAAACTTTTTTGATTATTTCCATTTGCAGTTCAATCGGGATGTTGTCTGACATTTTTGAAGTGTTGTGGTTGTTGTTGCTTTTATTTATTTATTTATTTATTTTTTTTTATAGGGTATTTTTTTGATACTATGAAGAAGGTGGAATGAAATTGGGATTTTTTGTTGATTGTTTTGACTTTTTGAGTTTTATCAAAATATCAATCTCTTAAAATAATATTTTTTAATATAAATTAAAGTTAATCAATAGTTTTTTTAAATTAAATTTATTTTTTTATTAATTAAGTATATGTTATTATTTGTATTGCAAAAAAGAATATTCTAATATATAGTACGTAGTAGGGCTGAGCAAATGGACCTAATGGACCGGACCGACCGGACCAACCACATTCGTTCCGGTCCTCGGTCTAAGCTTTTTGGCAAATTCGGTCCTCGGTTCGGTCAGTCCGGTCCGGTTTGATCCGTACTATGTCGTAATATTTAGCTTCTCAAAGACGCTTCATTTTTCTTAGTGTGCTTTAATTCAAACAAGCATGTTTTGATTATGATTAACTCTTTTAAAATTAAATAATCTTTAGAAAAATTTAAAGTATGTTTAAAATTTTCAGTAATTGTTAAATTAATAAATAAAGTTATTTTAAGTAAATATTATAAATAAAATATCTTCAACATTATTCAAATGTTTTTTATTTATTTTAAAATAAATTAATTTTATTAAAAAAAACCCATATTTTTAATGTTAATAAACTTTTCCAAAGCTCATTATTTTTAGAAAGCCGATATTTAAAAAGCGCAAAACTTTTAAAATGTGAATAATATTGAAGATATTTTATTAAATGATACGCTTCAAATACATGTTTGATTTCTATGACCACACCAAGTCCAACACAAGACCATTTCATCTGTTTCATGTTTGTTAAAACAACAACGACACTTTGAACACTACATGTTTTCGTTTTCTTCTTTTTTCAAAATATGTCTTCAAAGTTTTATTTATGTTTTTCAAAATAAACTTTTCCATAATTAGGTTCGGTTATTAATTTGTTTGGTTAGTTTGTTTCAATTAGTTTGGTTAAACCGAACCTAACCATATTCAAATTCTTTTATTCAGCTTGATTTTTTAATTTGGTTCGGTTTGGTTAATTTTTTAATTTGGTTCAGTTCGATTTTTTGCTTGACCCGAATAAAGTTAATTCGCTATTTATTTTTAAAAAATTAATAATTACATAAATATTTTACAATAAAAATATTTTACATAAATGTTGTCATTACCATCAATAACTTTTCACTTCTCTCTATAACTAGCTTGTCTCTCAGATTATCAGTTGTCATATCAACGAACCGTCAAAAAATTAAAAGGTTAGAATATCCAAATTTTTTTTCTAAAAATTATCCGAATCTACTTGCAATATGAATATCTTGTTGATCTCATATTTTTGGAATACTTTGCTAATTATAACATTACTTGTATGATATGTTATGTTTGCTAATGATAAGATTACTTAATAATTGTAATCTATTGATCAAACATTGTATTCTATTTCATAAAGATTAAATAAGTGAGTAATACATGTTTTGAAACAGATATGATCTGTTAGATTAGATTCTTATTGTATCATTAGATTCTTATTGTATTTGATCAAAATAATATTTTTTGTTTTATTTTGTGAAAAAAAAAATTGTTTTGGATAGAATATTGAAAGATGGGTTGTTAGTTTAATTTCCAGTATGTAGAATGTTCTTTTTACAAAAATAATTATTTTGAATCAATAACAAAGCTACTTCCAATACCGTCTTCCACGGTTTATGGGTTCCAATACCGTCTTTCACGGTATATGGGGGAGGTTTAGATGTAGACAACCATACCCCTACCTAAGGTAGAGATGTTGCTTCCTATTTCTACCAAAAGGACCTCTTGATTCGACCTTTCAAACTTAATCACATAAATACAACACCGTAAGCTAAAACAAACTTATGTAAACTCGCACGAATGTGATTGTGAGTTTCATTGATTGAAAAGATCAATGTGTTTGCGAAAAATAAAAAACTATATAATTGGTTTACATGCTGATTTCAATGGCATTTAACGTTTATGATTATCAAGAATACATCATCTAGTTATTTTATCTAGTTTTACTCATAGATAACACCTTTGCCATTTGGTATATGCATATTTTACGGTTACATATGCGATCTTCGTTGTAGAAGGTTGAATTAAGAAATGAAAATGTGGTTGTTTGTTGTAAAATTTCAAATTATTTAAAGTGGTACATTGTATACATCAGTAATTATATGTTGTCAAATTTGTAAACAGTATCAGAATATTTCATTCAATTGTTTTATATTACAGGTACATTAAAAAACAAACAAATGGATCAGCAATTCCTTTTCAGATTTGATTTAGAAAGTAACGCAGCTTTCCAGGTAGGCAATCCATATTAGCTCACGTATATTTCGTTTATTTTTTTTGTTAAATTTTTATCTTTTGAATATAACTAATATCGCAATATAATATGATAACAATTTATAATTCAATTGTGTGCAGACTTTACCAAATGTTTTCTATGAACACTTCTACAATGGAGAAAAATACATTTTCATCCATGGCAACAACAGGTACAGGTACATATGTTTATTAAGGGATGATGGAAGCAAGGTTGATTTGTATGGTGATGAATGGGCTAAATTTGTTGAGGACAATGTCCCTTCCCTTGTTAGTACTTTGCACTTTGTGAAAGAGGCGGATAGCACATTTTATGTGACAGGATATAATGATCAGGGTATCGAAGTTCCAGGTTATGAAAGACGTGTAGTGGGAAACAGGGTGAGTAGATGCTTGGTTAGGCGCACAACTGATGGACAGGTATTTTTTTTGTTATATATCGTTTTAAAATGTACATATAAGCTTAATGGCATTATAAAAAACTAAATATATGCTTGATATTGTAGATTCTACCGGGAGATTTCTTGCAGGACATATGGAAAAAAACATTCAAAATTTATGCAAATGGAAAGAGTTACAAAGTAATACATGAAAGGGTACAACTTGATCCGGAAAGTGTTGCAAGGTCAAACCGATTGTTCGGTAAAAGATGGGACAAACTTGTTGCTGAGTTGCAAATTGCTAGGGGACAGATGATGGTTTTTACAAATTTGGAAAACAACAAACTGAATCTTGCCATATTCTTAGCTAATGGAACGAGCATTCATGAAGAAACTATTCTACCAACAATGTTGAGGTTACCTTCTCATCCCATACCACCATATGCCATCGAAGGTATATCTATTATGTTAATATTTATGTTGTTCATTATAATAGCAAGAATACAAATAAATTCATCAGTAAGAAGTTAAGTATTGTTATTAATCGTTAATCGCAGACAAGAGAGCAAAACATTCATGCTTATGGAAAGGACATACCAGTCACAACAATGAAGTTGATGTTTTCTATGCTGAACTAACTGCATCTGTTTGCGTCTTTTACCAATTGGTAAGTATATAAAAATAGTTATAAAAAAATTGTGGTATGTTTATGATAAAATATTTTAAGTTTGTTATTTAACGACTCTAACCAACTGTATATATGGATGTTAGACAATACCAGTTGATTACACCTTCTCACACTCTATGGACACATACCAAAAGGCAATTCTTGTTACTATGGATGAGAGGTTTCCAATGAAAGTAAAAACAATTCCTGACAGAAGCAGACCATCAAGGTTTAAGCATGTGAAAATTACTGGCAACTGGGGGGCATTTGCAGGTTTTTGCAATTTCAAGGAAGGTAAGATGATGCGTTTAAAGCTTGTTAACACAATTGTTGAAGTTGTTGAAGGAGAAGAAGTTAAAGTTGCAGAATTTCATGTCTGTTAATCATGATATGGAAAAAGTTTGTTTCATTTTGCAACTATCTGAAACTAAATTTTTATGTGTTTTAATTATGAACCGTGGATGTTTAGGAATAAAAGACTTTGGTAAATTAGGAATCTAATACTTTGGATAATTAGGTCGTAATTATGAAGTGTATTAATCTAAGACTTTGGTAATTTAAGTGAACTTTGGTATGTTTATTTTATGTTATGATGACAGTTAATATAATAATAATAACAATAATACTAAGAAATATTATTTTAAAAATAATGAGTATGCTGAAAAAAATTACAAAATCTTTCTGCTGAAAGAAAATAAAGAATAATCAAACTTCATAAATCTCTCTCAGCTGAAAATTTATGGATTATACATATATTATTTCAGATTATACTATAAACTCTTATTGCTAAACTTAAACCAGTATGTTTAATCCACAAACTAAACCCAGCATATTAAACCATTTATTTGGTTTGTTTGATATTTTCTATTCAGCATTTGTAATCTACAAACTGAAACCATCATCTGAAACCATAAAAAGTTTATTGTTATTTACTAGTTTCTGAGTACTTTAAAGTAAGTGAACAAATTTATATCAGATTACATCATAAAAATTAAAATAAAATGTTTATACATCATATCATCATATGATGTTGAATGATATTCTGAAAAACACTAATAATTGAATGTATCTGAGTTACATACCAAAATAAAATTAAAGATTTAGGATAAACATTCATTGAATAAAACTCATACTCTTTTACATTATCGAAATTCACTAATGTTTATCTGCAAAATTACACAATTTCAGATTAAAATGGAAATGAATTTTCTCAGGGCTTTTTCATTTATTTTCCTTTACCTTTCCAAGAAGTCATAAATCTCATCTCAATGAACCTTTGAGTTTTTGCTTTTAAACGACGTTGTTTTTCTTCTGGACTAAAACTCAAAAATTCAATTGATTCAGAAATTATTTTTTTTCTATGTATATTATAATCGGAAAGAAGGATTTTAGCTGCATATTTCTTCCTTAATGTCCTGATTTGGCCTTGTTGTTCAACACCTTCGTTTTTGAATCCTGAGTTCCATTCTTCAACTTTTTGTCCATTGAATGTCTCCATATGTCTCATTGCAAAAATCGCACAATCTTGTTCATTTCTTCTTGTTCTCCAAGGCATTTTCAATATACTAGGCTTACAGAGTTTCATGATTTGAAATTTTGGATGATTTTTCTTCTTCAAATACTCACAGAAAAAGTTTGTCTGAAAAAAATTAAAACAGCAATGTTAATGAATATTAAATTTTACTTCATTGAAATTTTGAAATTAAATGATTTAATGTTCTTGAGAAAGCTATTGACTTTTTTTAGATATACTCCTACTTTGAGTTATATGAACTTTGCTTGATCTTAGATGATTATAGAAGATATGATAAGCTTAAATAAAGCTAATTTAGGCTTAAGCTATTGGTAATAACCTTATGTGAGGGTTTATAGTATTCAAAACACCACACAGTTAACTGTGAGGTGTTATTTTAGTGATTTTGACTTTTTCTTTAATAAACCTGGGTTTTTATGGTTTTGATATCTTATTTAAATCTAATGAAACATATATCAATAACAATTACCCACTAAAAACCACTGTATCACACTGAACACGCTTGATCCAAACAGTCCTTAACCAGACTCGATTTTTGAATTTTAGATCAGACAAATTCCTGACACCTTATGATTGCTTTTAATTATCTTATTATGGTCTCATGAGTCTATAATATCACAGAAATGAAGGCTGCAAACACAGATAACCAAGAAAGCAATTTATACTAATTTGACTGTATTACTTTTATAAATTTAAATTAACAAACTATCTATCTTAAGTTATATTATAACCAAGGAACATCAAATAAGCATAAACAAATCAATCAGAAGATGAATAAGGTATGTCACAGTAGAAATAAGGAAATGAGATTTATGACTTACAAAATGCAATCCTGCAAAACCATGAACCAAAGACCTCAAATCCAATCCTATAGAATCTCCACAGATTCACTAACGCAGGGCAATCCAGGTTATAAAATTAAATGACTGAATGTTTTAGAAATTGTAAACACATATTCTTACCAGAACTACAAGGTTTCGAAGGTCCAGGTTATGAAATTAAATAACTGAATGTTTTAGAAATAGTAAACATGAATTCTTACCAGAACTAGTGGCAGAGTTCCATAAATTCTCTTTATCATATCAATTTCAGAAATTTTAGAAGCTTCATAAAAAACTTCCAAATCT
>JARVZY010006536.1:0-7500 GCA_030686995.1 Artemisia argyi
CATCAAAATCAAATCTAGCAATGATGGAATTTGGATTCTATGAATCTTTGACTGGAATCTATGAAATAGGTGGAATAAAAATTTATACTGAACTTGAATTAATTGTCATTTTTAAGAGATGCAACCGAAACAGAATTGATAAAACAGTCCTAGAAACCCAATTCTCCCACTTAGGCTTACAATGCTTTGGGATTGATAATATCAAAACTTATTAATTATATTATAATGTATAATAACGGCATAGATATTCTAATCTACTTCAATATTGAATACCAGAAAACTGTATGAATGTTGTATTTATTAACTTATATTATTATTAACGCGGGTATAGCTAATCTAGATCTCCGTCTTCTCTCTTCTTTTATTGCCCTCTTGTCCTGTCCTGTCGTGTCGTTAATTGACAGTATGACTTAGGGCTCAATATAATTTGACCGAACAAATCATAGTTTGGTAAACCACCTTGAATCTACTGCGGAGTGAAGGATCTTGGATCCAACGCATAACCCTTTGGGAATCAGAAAGATAAAGACGAGAAAGACCAATGAAATCAAGTTTCAAGATTGTATAGTTTAATGGTAAAGTTTGATTACCATTAATCCTCAGAATAGTTAACGAGTTTTTCCCTTTTATTTATATACTATGCATCACCTAAATCCTAAAGGCGGCTCCAGGCCTGAGTTATATTAAGTTAAGGTGGCCTTAGTTACCTATGGTATTTGTCTTATTACCTATTTCTAGTTGATTTATGAATGAAGGTGGCATAGGCCCCTATGGTCCAGTGGTTACGACCTCTCTCTTTCACGGAGAAAACGAGGGTTCAAGTCCCTCTGGGGGTATACCAAGACTAAAGACTATAGGAGTGGGATTTTCTATCAAGTGATCCGTATTTGTCAAGTCCTTCTATTAGTCTACTCAGAAGAGACTTTCTATTTTATATCAAATGTTATATTTGATTTCAAGTGATATGTATTTGTCAAGTCTACTTGGGAGACGAAAGGAAGTTGATTATGGAACGTCTAAAATGAATTAGGCGTTGGGTCGATGCCCGAGTGGTTAATGGGGACGGACTGTAAATTCGTTGGCAATATGTCTACGCTGGTTCAAATCCAGCTCGGCCCAACAATTCGCCAATCTACTATCAGATGGTATAACCCTCTTGTTCTTAAGAAATACCTGATACAAGACAAGAGAATAAAAAAAAGAATCTAAATTTTCTGCTAGATCTCTTCTTATTTCCCTGGGATTGTAGTTCAATAGGCTAGAGCACCGCCCTGTCAAGGCGGATGTTACGGGTTCGAGCCCCGTCAGTCCCGACGGATCCAATAAGTACATCAATTCGCCTCTCCATTTTCTGTGAAATGAAGGGACAGAGAGAATAATTGAATTCCGAAGGGGTTTCCCTCTATTTTTTTTTTTTCAGGATTCTCTCGAAGAAAGAACACACCCTAAAATAAAATGAAAATAACTAAAATAGTGAAGTTGACAGAATATTTCATCTTTTCGGCCGCGACTCGTCTTTCTCATACTTCTTTGTTTTGTCTTCCAAAGAAAAGAGGATCACTAAAATTTAAAACCTAATTCCTGTCTTTTTCCACTTCGCTTGTATTGTTTGTTGGTGGGGTTTTGTAGTTAATGGAAACGGACGGGTTAGATTATACTTCATTTGATGGTTCTAGAAGGAAGACCTAAGGTAGGTTATAGAAAAGAAAGAACAGAAAAGAAGGATAAATAAAGGAATTTTTGATTGGTCCGGGAATCCTATCTTGGATTCGGTATGGATAAAAGATCTTCATATGTTATATACTATTAATTCTCCACGACTAATTAATTTAATAGCTCAGATATTGTTATTCATGATATTGATCCGATTCAATATCATCGATAGGTAATGCATTCATTGAATTGACAGGTGAAAGATTTATCATCTCTATGGGATTAAATCCCGAGTTATTGTATTGTGAAATAAAAAAAAACGATGAGATTATGGAAGTAAATATTCTTGCATTTATTGCTACTGCACTGTTCATTTTAGTTCCTACTGCTTTTCTACTTATAATTTACGTAAAAACAGTAAGTCAAAATAATTAATTAATTACTTTAAATGAAACTCGACTTCTGAATTCTTTGAAGAAATCAAAAGAAAAGTATTCTATTTTTGCTGAAATCAAGGGGCTATAATCGGCGATATTCTATGAGATCCGAGAGTATGGTAAGTAAGAAATTGCTTTATTACTTACCATACTCTCTATTAGTGTTATAGTAGTGTATAAAGTTGTACTTGACTTTCTAATAAAAAGGGTATGCTATATTAGCTTCTATCTTCAATCTTCAATTCAATATATGTAGTTATTAATCCATATTTGGAATTGACGTAGGACCCAATCTTTTCTTTCATACATTTATATATATATATATATTTATATTCCAATGAATCTGAAAACTTCCAATGAATCTGAAATAATTGTTTTACTGTTATAGAATACATTTCTCCACTAGAATCTAATGGAATTTCGAAATGAAGATATTTTTATTTGAAAATTATTTCAATTTAAATAAAGAATGCGTTGCAGAACGATCTATAAAACAATTGATACCTTTTCATTTCTCAACTAAATTAGGAGTGCTTCTAAAGTCCACTTCTTCCCCATACTACGAGTGAAAGGGAAAAAGTAAAGACTACCATTAAAGCAGCCCAAGCGAGACTTACTATATCCATGTGAATTATGTCCCTTATCTCTATGATAGAATTATTCCATTATTGCTCACTAATAATAGTAGAATGAATGGTCCAGAGTCAAAAAGGGATTCTGGGCGAACACTATTGATGAATCAATCAAATAAATGGATTTTAAAAATTCCTATATGATTTATAATCCGTACCCTTTCCCGATTGTCTCTCTGAAGGAGTTGGGATATAGTATATTATACTCTTGACGAGGGGTAAAAATTGTTTTGGGCTTTTTTTTTTATTTTCTATAAAAGGTAAATTATCTATCCAATCTCAATCTAATAGTGATTGAATGCCTGAACACTCAGAGATTCTCGCGAGTCTATATATGTAGATTACAGTATAGAAAGTACTTTCCCAACTAGTAGTGGAATTCTCGGCCGGTTATCCAATGTAATTCAAGACCCAATCAATAGACATTACATTAGCAGTAGAAGAGAATCTGGAAGTCTTGCTTCGACCATTATAATCTTTCTTTGAATTTTAGATTCAAAGATTTCCAATCTTTTACAAAATCCCCAGAACATAAAAAAATAGCGGAACAGAACAAGAGATTTCGATTCGTTTGTTGATGAGGCGGCACCCGGATTTGAACTGGGGAAAAAGGATTTGCAGTCCCCCGCCTTACCACTCGGCCATGCCGCCAAAACGATACACAATAGGATAAAAATTTCCCTTTTTGAGTTGTATTAGTAAACTTGAGTTTATTGTACTTGCATCCCTTTTTAATCCTTTTTTCTAAATTTAGAAAAAATTAGAAAAGAAACCGTTTTTCCCCTTTTGATTGTATTTGATCTGCCCCTTCGATTGATTGTATAGTATCTCAAAACACACAAACTTCCACTCACTTTTATATTGAAAAATCAAATGTATATTTTCACTCAAAAAGCCTAAATTTATGGGAACCATTAACTATTTATTGACTGACAATTCGTGAATTATTCTTGGATTTGAATATCAATTTTGGTTTGCCTAATGACATAAGAATAAGCAAAAATTTTTTGATACATACTTAATTTATTTTTTTAATCAAAAATCCTTCTCAATTTCCATTATAACAAAAATTATAGGTATATGTAAACCCCAGAACGGATATTCTTATACAGATACCAAATTGGCTATTTATATTATAGTATGTTGCCTATAAATAAAGGGAATTCGTTGGAACAAAAAAAGGCCTGGCTGGGTATTGACCGGGCCAGGCCCAAAAGGCACTTCGAACAAAATAAAAGAAAGAAGGTGTTCTTTATTTATCTTTCTATTTGGATCTTTCGAGCATCTAAATTGAATTGCTAATTATATAATAACGATAAAGAATGTGAAAGAAATACTTTCTTTAATCCTTACTTGATGTGTAATGTAACATAGTAATTATCTTTTTCAATTGGGAGAGATGGCTGAGTGGACGAAAGCGGCGGATTGCTAATCCGTTGTACGAGTTATTCGTACCGAGGGTTCGAATCCCTCTCTTTCCGTTTCCGTTGATGAGTTTCCATTTTTTCTTTCAAATTTTGCAAACCCCTTTTTATTTTTTCCTTGTTAAATGTGTGGAATAGCTAAAAAAAATCTTAAGAAAATTATAAAATCAAGCAATAAAAACAAAAAAATTATTCTTCACGTCCAGGATTACGTCCTGGATCATTGGATAGGAATCCAAAGATGAAGAGAGAAACAAAGAATATTACTACTGTATAAACGAAAAGTTTGAGAGTAAGCATTACACAACCTCCAAGATCATTTTTTGAAAAAGAAAAACGAGAAAAGACAATAGATCCTCCATTTTTATATCACATATCCTATTTTGACACCAAGAAAAGAATTCTAGAAATAGAAAAGAATGTTCAGAAATTCAAATGAAGTTGAAATTTGTAATCAGAGTCTTTGATTACCACAAATCACTTTCATACCCAAATTAGATATTGTAAGGGACCCGAAGCTAATAAGGTATTTCGCCGTAAAAAGGATTAAAATCAGGAAATAGGGCGTCTCGTGGCTATCCGAGAATTTCAATGTTTGAATCGAAGGTTCATACTGTCAGACTTATTTGATCTTATCAATTGTTATAATTTTTCTCGAATAAATATGAATTTTCTAGGATAGTATTAAAGATCTTATCGAAAACTTACAGCAGCTTGCCAAACAAAGGCTAAAAGAAAAAAGAACAGGGGTATGACTGGCATAACATCTACGATTGGATTCAAAAAAGCATAGGCTTCGGGCAATTTGGCCAAGAAAAGACTACTCGGATAAAGGGCAGAATTAAGACAGATCAAACTAAAGATATTAAGCATAACAGACATTTTTTTCGTCGAGATAATTGCATTTTGATTGAGTTATTGATATAAGGAAAAATGAAGTAAAGTAAGGTAGACAAAAAATCCTTCTTTTTCCGCTCAATCAAAAATCCTCCGATTCTCAAAGGAGAATAGAAGAAATCATACTTTCATACAATATCTTAATTGAATTATATGTAATGATCAATAAATTCCATTGAATTAATTCTAGAGATACACATGCCAAAATCCTAGCACGAATCTATAATAGATTCTATAAAGAATAAAGATTTTCTATAGTTGGACTGGAATTGACGAACACTTAATACCAATATTATTCTTTAATAGTATATAGTATCCAATAAAAATAGAAATGGGGCGTAGCCAAGCGGTAAGGCAACGGGTTTTGGTCCCGCTATTCGGAGGTTCGAATCCTTCCGTCCCAGAGCATATCCATTGTATTCTAATACTTCTTTTTTGTTCAACAAGGTTCTGTTTCAAGGTTTGGATAGACTTTTTTTATTCTTCGCGGAATCATATCTGACTTTTTCACAAACCAAACTAAATCGAGTTCAAATGACATGCAAAAGTAACTGAACCCTTTTGTGACCCATAGAAAATGGGGCATAGATCACAGTTGGAAAAAGATTACTTAACCTCAGGTTAAAAAAATATGAAAATACATATAAAACGAGGAAGTGCTTAGCCTATAGGTATGTATGGTTATCCTATTTCAGTGACAATAGTGTTTCCATTTTTGTGAAAACTAAATTGCATCCCTAAAATATGAAAATTTAAATATTTAACAATGATATTTCTTTTTATTGTTCGATCTATTTAGCTTATTTGCTTTGCATCATTGACAATTCCATTTGAAAAGAAAGAGAGATCTTGCTTTTTTATGATAATAAAAAGGAGTAAAACTTGACTCAAAGAATGATGTAGAAGTAGAAAACTTTTTCAACTATCAAGATTTGTAATGATTCCTTCTAGGTTGGGAAGTTGAAAATGGTCAGTCTATCTTATTGAGTCACTTGAAGAGGCAGAGTCAAATAGAATTTATTTATTTATTTTATTTGTGCGATTTCTGTTAGTTATGTTATTTCTATATTTGGATTTCTTAATATTTCTGTTAGATATTTTTTTGAGATAGAGATTTATAGAAAAATGTTATATTCAGACAAAAAAAGACGGCATTTTGCTAAAATTTATTCAGAAAAATCTTTATTATCTGTGTAGATATTCTCTATTAAATATAAATAACTATGTCTCTGTACCGACTGAACCAATGACTATTCATGATTCCATAATTGAATCAATTCCATACTGGTTCCAAATTAGAGGAATGTTATGGTAAAACTTCGTTTAAAACGATGTGGTAGAAAGCAACGTGCGACTTGAAGGACATGATCCGGTGTGGATTCTTATTGTTACATCCACCATTTTATATAGGAATGAAGGTGCTCTTGGCTCGACGTCGTTTGTTCTATTCTACTAGAACCCTTCTTTTTTTATTGGGTTCTAATGTAAATAGTTCATGATGGAGCTCGAGTAGAAAGTATTTATTAATTTCTCAGGGGCAACGATCTAGGGTTAATGCCAATTAATAAATTGGAACAACTTCGTAAGTATATCTTCGATATAGAAATCGAAAGGATTCCATTCCAACAAATTTTCAAAATTGTTGGAACGGCTAAAACTTTTTCGATCGACAGTGTATCGCGCATGAATCAACCTCGGTATGATTCTTTGATAGAAAGAAATCCCAAAAGGGGTATGTTGCTACCATTTTGAAAGGATTAAGAAGCACCGAAGTAATGTCTAAACCCAATGATTTAAAACAAAAATAAAGGATCCCAGAACAAGGAAACACCACTTCAATTGTCTCACGGATCCGAATAAAGAATCCAAATAAATTTTAAACGAGACAAAAACGGTGGGTTAAAGACCACTCAATAAAAAAATATCTTAAAAATCTTTAATATATTTGAGAATTATTATTATTATATTATTGAACTTGAGTTATGAGTACAAATGATTTTTTTTCAGCAACGCAGCTAAATAAAAATGACTATGAGTTAAATTGAAATTTGAAATTATATTATAGAATAATTCATTTTACAGATTTTCTATTTATTCTAATTCTAATTTTATCCATAGACAAAACATCATTTTTTCTCGAGCCGTACGAGGAGAAAACTTCCTATACGGTTCTAGGGGGGGGGGGTTCTTTTTCATCTACATCTATCCCGATGAGCCGTCTATCGAATCGTTGCAATTGATGTTCGATCCCGAAGAGAAGGAAGAGATCTTCAGAAAGTGGGTTTTTATGATCCGATCAAGAATCAAACTTATTTAAACGTTCCCGCTATTCTCTATTTCCTTGAAAAAGGTGCTCAACCTACAGGAACTGTTCAGGATATTTTAAAAAAGGCAGAGGTTTTGCCCTAATCAAATGAAATTCAATTAAATTAAGGAAATAAAAAATAAGGGTAGGAT
>JARVZY010006537.1:0-15000 GCA_030686995.1 Artemisia argyi
ATTTATGGAAAAAATCATGACTATACTTAACAATAAAACGCTCTGAAAAGCCCACATACGACGAAGACTTTTTGTTGCCGTCGGAAAAATAAGAAGTCCCAACCCTATTAACATAGGAACTGGAAGTGGAAGAAAAGGTATTATCCACGCATATTGATATGTCTGTTCCATAAAAAAAGTTTTTTTTTCTTAATTAATTGTTTCCGATTCACCGGATCTTAGCTCTTTCGAAAAAGTAAATAAAAAATAAAGATATGCACTAACTTATTTAATAATTTATATTTATATTAGTATTTATTCTGAGTCTTTTCAAAATTGTTCAAATATGCAAAACAAGAAGTTACAATTGGTCAAATGATATAACCAAGTGACATATAAAAACGAATACTTATAATAGGAAAGTAGGAAAATAAAAAATATTATTAATATTCATACAGCAAGTATAAAATTTTAGGCTAAAAAGAGTACTTGATGCTAATATGAATTAGAGGATTAACTAAGGTCGTTGGTCTAATGAAATAAAACCTCTTGATTTTAGTTAGTTTATTTAAACTCATTAACTAATTCATTATGGGATTTATTGTTTTCCATTTCAATCAAAACAATTTATTAGGAATATTTGGAAAGTTTATAAGATTATACCTCTAAAATGAACTTTTTATCGAGCAAGGATAAAAAATGACTGAGATCCTTTTTTATCAAACTACATACCCTTTAACAGATTTTTTACTAGTATCATTCGAGTTTTAAAGTTTAGGTGTATTTTTTTTTTTCAAGTTTTACTAAAAAAAGACTCAATTTATTAGGCAAAAGTTTACAAGGTATTTTATTACATGTAAATAAAATATAGAATGACTAAAATAAAGGTATTTTAGGTTCTTTATTTCTTTTGATTTCTATCCCATAGCAGATGAGATATAAATAACGAGAACTAAGAGTTCAAAACCAAAAATTTTTGGTTTTACAAAGAGTGTATGGAATCAAAATTTTGTTATTTCGAGTCATTTTTTATTTTCACGGATCTTTGACGTATCTAGATTTCTATGAAGAGAATCTTTTAGAAAAAAAAAATAGATAATGAATATAAGATAAGAAATAATAATTCGTTTTGAACAATAGATGTCTTTCACATCCAACTATAACAATGACTAACTTCTTCTTTTTTAAATGGCAGTTCCAAAAAAACGTACTTCGATATCAAAAAAGCGTATTCGTAAAAATATTTGGAAAAGGAAAGGATATTGGGCGGCATTAAAAGCTTTGTCATTAGGGAAATCTCTTTCTACCGGGAATTCAAAAAGTTTTTTTGTACGACAAACAAATAAGTCCTAAAATATTGGAATAATTTGGAATGGATTTGACTAAAAAAATTGGATCAGTAATTAATATCTCAGTAATTTGTTAATTTAATATTAAAGTTAATATAAAATTAACAATTGGCAGTTCCTATTCTAATCAATATGAAATAGACTCT
Source organism: Artemisia argyi (assembly GCA_030686995.1). Taxonomy (NCBI): domain Eukaryota; kingdom Viridiplantae; phylum Streptophyta; class Magnoliopsida; order Asterales; family Asteraceae; genus Artemisia; species Artemisia argyi. The sequence goes on from JARVZY010006537.1 coordinate 1,475, forward strand.
TAATCTTATAAAAAGAAGAAGTATTCTTCTTTCTAAATTCTAAAAATAAAAAATAAATATATATAAGATTTTTTATTTGATTTTTTTAGTATATTTTCATTCAGATTTTGGTGGTGGGGAGTCTTCTTTTCCCCATCGACTTTTAAAAGAATAAATAATGAAAAAATTTTATATTTATCAGGAAGGGCAGATAGAATATTTTTAGTTCAAATTAATTAATTGTTCAAACTAATCCATTCCGTGTTAAAGATTTTTGGATAACTTTCTGACTTCTTAATTTATTATATATACTATATTTAATTTATTTTCCATATATATCCAATTTTCAGCCCAATGAAAAATCCAATAAAAGAACTTAATTGTTGAGATATTATTATATGTGCAAGTGGCAATTTGGAGTAATCCAAAATAGACATATTTTAGATTCATTGATAAAATTTAGTTTGTGTTTCAAATTGAATTTATTAAATCAGATAAACCAGAAATAATGACAATAAAAGAAAAAAGTTTTTGAGTCTATCGAAGAATTCTATCGTTGCAAGAGTCGTATTTTAGAATCGGCTAAACTACGTCAAAGCCCTAAAACCAGACACCTTAAAGAAACTACTGAACCTTTAAATTGACTTTTTTGAACTCTTTTTTTTTTATATCTTTACTAAAATTGAGTGAATTGACTTGTTCAATCTCGACGATTGAATATAAATAGGTTATTATGAGTTCGAGCAAGCCGCTATGGTGAAATCGGTAGACACGCTGCTCTTAGGAAGCAGTGCTAGAGCATCTCGGTTCGAGTCCGAGTGGCGGCATGCCATCTTCTAAAAGATATCAAATAGATCCTATAATAAAATTAAATTAAATTCCCAATTTCTATTTCTTAATTAATACGGGGGGATCCCCCGTTTTTTCATTTTTATGATATTTTCAACTTTAGAGCATATATTAACTCATATTTCCTTTTCTATTGTTTCAATTGTAATTACAATTCATTTGATAAGCTTATTGGGCAATCAAATTAGAAAACCATATTATTCCTCAGAAAAGGGGATGATAGCTACTTTTTTATGTCTAACAGGATTGTTAATAACTCGTTGGATTTATTCGGGCCATTTTCCACTAAGTGATTTATACGAATCCTTAATTTTTCTTTCATGGAGTTTCTCCCTTATTCATATAGTTCCTTATCCTTATTTCAAAATAAGAAAAAATTATTTAACAACAATAACTGCCTCAAGTACTATTTTTACCCAAGGCTTTGCTACATCGGGTCTTTTAAATGAAATACATAAACCCACAATATTAGTACCTGCTCTACAATCGGAATGGTTAATAATGCACGTAAGTATGATGATATTGAGCTATGCGGCTCTTCTTTGTGGATCATTATTATCAGTAGCACTTCTAGTCATTACATTTAGAAAACTTTTTTATAGTTCTAAAAGTAATAATTTATTAAAATTAAACGGGTCATTTTCTTTTGGTGAAATCCAATACAAGAATGAAAGAAACAATATTTTTCAAAAAAAATATTTTTTTCCTGTTAATAATTATTACAAGGCCCAATTGATTCAACAATTAGATTATTGGAGTTATCGTGTGATTAGCCTAGGATTCATCTTTTTAACCATAGGTATTCTTTCAGGAGCAGTATGGGCTAATGAAGCGTGGGGATCATATTGGAGTTGGGATCCAAAGGAAACTTGGGCGTTTATTACTTGGATCGTATTCGCAATTTATTTGCATACTCGAACAAATAAAAATTTGCAGGGGACAAATTCCGCAATTGTGGCGACTATAGGTTTTCTTATAATTTGGATATGCTATTTTGGGGTCAATCTATTAGGAATAGGGCTACATAGTTATGGTGCATTTACGTTAACCTCTAGTTAAACTAAAGAAAAGTTACAAACAGAATACGGTATATATAAAATTGCGTCAACCGGCGAGAACCATGTGAATCAAGTAGTGTAGTGATTCACGCGGTTCTCGCAAAGACCAAGCGGATTGGGCGAAAATTCAAATTCATATTTTGTTTTTACTTTATTTAAAATTTAAGAAAATAAAAATACTTTTATTTTTTCTTTAAAAAAACTATCTATAAAAATAATTAGATAGAATACCTTCAACCTTGTCAACTGATAGTGAAAGAACAAAATCGGGATACATACCAATACCTATTACAGGTAGAAAAATGGAGATGGAAACAAATAACTCGCGCGGTCCAGAATCAAAAACATAAGAGTTTGGAGTATTAAATAACTTGTATCCATAGAACATCTGGCGTGACATAGATAATAAATAAATAGGAGTTAATATCATTCCAATTGCCATTACAAAAGTGATGGCAATTTTGGGCATTAAAAGATATTTTTGGCTAGTAATTATTCCTAAAAAGACTATAACTTCTGCAACAAAACCACTCATACCCGGTAATGCAAGGGAAGCCATGGAAAAGCTACTGAACATCGTAAATATTTTTGGCATGGGGATAGCTACTCCGCCCATTTCATCGAGATAAACAAGACGTATTCTATCATAACTCGTTCCTGCCAAGAAAAAAAGTGCAGCACCAATAAATCCATGAGAGATTATTTGTAAAATAGCTCCATTGAGTCCCGTATCGGTTATAGAAGCAATTCCTATAAGTATAAAACCCATATGAGATACCGAGGAATAGGCTATTCTTTTTTTTAAATTACGTTGGCCGGGAGATGTTGAAGCTGCATAGATTATTTGTATTGTACCTACTATCATCAACCAAGGAGAAAATATAGAATGAGCGTGTGGTAATAATTCCATATTAATCCGAATCAATCCATACGCTCCCATTTTTAATAAAATTCCGGCTAGAAGCATACAAGTACTGTAATGTGCCTCTCCGTGGGTATCTGGTAACCATGTATGTAGGGGTAGAATCGGTAATTTGACAGCAAAAGCGATAAAAAATCCAATATAGAATATTATTTCCAAAGCCACAGGATACGACTGATTAACTGATGTTTCAAAATTTAATGTTGGTTCATTAGAACCATATAAACCGATACCCAGAACTCCCATTAAGAGAAAAATGGAACCCCCCGCCGTGTACAAAATAAATTTTGTGGCTGAATAGAGACGTTTCTTTCCTCCCCACATGGATAGAAGTAGATAAACCGGAATTAATTCTAATTCCCACATGATAAAAAAAAGTAAAAGGTCCCGAGAAGAAAATGATCCTATTTGACCGCTGTACATTGCTAACATCAAGAAATGGAATAATCGAGAATCCCGAGTAACAGGCCAGGCCGCTAAGGTAGCTAAAGTAGTGATAAATCCTGTTAATAAAACGGGTCCTATAGACAGTCCATCTATTCCTAATTTCCAACGGAAATCAAAAAAATTGATCCATTTATAGTCGTCTACTAGTTGGATTAATGGATCGTCCAATTGGAAATGATAACAGAATACATAGGTTGTTAGAAGAAGTTCTAACATGCATATACATATAGTATACCACCTAATTACCCTATTTCCTTTATGGGGAAGAAAGAAAATTAAGGAACCCGCAAATATTGGTAAAACTACAATTATTGTTAACCAAGGAAATTTGTTCGTGGTAAAGACAAGATACGCTTGGACCAGAAAAACATGTGCCCAAAAATATCTTATTTTTGGGCACATGTTTTGGCGGTAAAAAAAAATGGACTCAAGGAGAGGTTTCTGTAACGTATTAATAAGCTATACCCATACTGCGGGTTGTTTCATGCCATAAATAAACCCGAACACTCAAGAAATCCGTTGGGCAGGCGGATTCGCATCTCTTACAGCCGACACAATCCTCTGTTCTTGGAGCGGAAGCTATTTGTTTGGCTTTACATCCGTCCCAAGGTATCATTTCTAATACATCCGTAGGACAGGCTCGGACACATTGAGTACACCCAATACATGTATCATAAATCTTTACTGAATGCGACATTGGATCGATATTTTTGAACGTGATAAAGTTTCAATCTAGTAAATTGATAAATGAATTATATATTTAAATACTAATACTAGATGAATCGATGAGTTACCCGGTTTTTTCTGGATTGACAGTGCCAAACTACTTTGATTTCTTATCTTTGTGATAACATGATCATACCTTACGTGGCACACATGCTAATTTTAATTGATTTATGAAAATTCTAATTTTATTTTAATAGGATAATATTACTTATTCAACAAATTAGATTGATTTATACGAGTTGATTTTCTGTTACGATAAATTGATGAAACAATGGCGAGTCCAATAGCGGCTTCAGCAGCTGCAATAGCTATAACAAAAATAGAAAAAATTGCTCCTTTTAATTGACGACTATCAAAAAAATCAGAAAATGTTACAAAATTGAGATTAACCGCATTTAATATAAGTTCAAGACACATAAGAGCCCTAACCATATTTCTACTTGTAATCAATCCATATAGACCGACAGAAAATAAATAGGCACTCAAAACAAGTACATGTTCGAGCATCATTAACCAACTCCTCATCAATCTCGATTCATTTCAATATGAACAACAATTTAACCAATTGGATTGACTAGAATAATGAAATAAAGGAATATATTGGGAATAGATCAAACTAATAAAGACTTTCTCTTTTATATCCAAAGTCAAATAGAAAAAGGAAATGCATCTGATAGCTCATAACAAGGGTTTTCCGGTTCTAAAGAGTTATTATTGACGAGCTACAGCAATTGCGCCGATTAACGCAACTAAAAGAATTAGTGAAATAAATTCAAACGGAATAAAAAAATCTGTTGATAAATGAATCCCAATTTGTTGACTATTACTTATCAGATCTTGCTCTATAATCTGGCTTGCTTTTGTAGTCCAAATAATCCCGTACCATGACGTATCTGGAATAGTAGTAATTAGTGAAAAAAAAATACTTGTGCAGACCACGGAAGTTACTCCATCTCCCACGGTCCAAAGGCGGAAATCTTTGGAATATTCTGAACCATTTATGAACATCACAGCAAAAATGATTAAAACATTTATGGCTCCTACGTAAATAAGGAGCTGCGCGGCAGCTACAAAATGCGAGTTTGATAGAATATAGAATAAAGATATACAAACAAAAACAAATCCCAATGAAAAGGCAGAATAAATGGGATTGGGAAGTAATACTACTCCCAGACCCCCTAATATAAGACCCAATCCCAGAAAGACTAAAAGAAAATCATGTATTAGTCCAGGTAAATCCATTATATATAAAATAAGAGATAAATAAATCAAAATCTTTCATAACTTTATTGACACCCGGTCAGGAAAAAAGAGGGAAATCTACTTTTTTATAATAGTTCTTAATTATTATTAAATTAAAAATTCCATTTTCATGGATATGGATTGATGTAGATATAGTTATTGGCCTAATCTCTCGAAAGAGTAATTTAAATCTATATATTTGCAAATCCTCAATATAGTCATAGAAATTTAATATAAATTAAAACATGATTCTCGTCTCCTAATCAATATAATCAATATAATTATGAATATATTAATAAAATTCTAGTTATTCACCAAATAAAAAGCCTCATTCTTTTAGATCAAAATGAGTTATTAAGTTTTTATTTCAGGCAAATTTAAAATTGTTCGAATTGTGTAATCGTCAATTACTGACATTGGTAACCGACCCAAAGCAATTTGATTATAATTCAATTCGTGACGATCATAAGTAGAAAGTTCATATTCTTCAGTCATTGATAAACAATTTGTTGGACAATACTCAACGCAATTACCACAAAATATACATACTCCAAAATCAATACTGTAATTAAGCAATCGTTTCTTTCTAATATCAGTTTCCAATTTCCAATCAACAACGGGCAGATCTATAGGACATACGCGAACACATACTTCACAAGCAATGCATTTATCAAATTCAAAGTGGATTCGGCCGCGGAAACGCTCGGATGTAATCAATTTTTCATAGGGGTATTGAATAGTTACAGGTAAACGATTCGCGTGTGATAAGGTAATCATAAAACCTTGACCAATATACCTTGCGGCTCGTACTGTTTGTTGGCCATAATTCATGAACTCAGTTACCATAGGGAACATATCGTGAATATCTATAAAAAATAGGATACTTGTTTCTTTCTCTTGTTTGGGACAAGTCATGAATATAGAAGTATTTTTACAGTGAAAGAAGTTGGGAAGAAGTTGTTAATAATAGATTACCTAGAGAAATAGGTAAAAGAAATTTCCATCCAAGATTTAATAATTGGTCCATTCTCAGCCTCGGTAAAGTCCATCTTGTTGCGATAGGAATGAACAAGAACAAATAAGTTTTAGCTAATGTAATAAAGATACCAATTATTGTTCCAAAGACTCTACCCCTTTTAGTAATTTCAAAAAGCTCGGGAACAAATATGTATGGAATAGAAAGATTCCAACCCCCCAAGTAAAGAACTGTTACGAATAATGAAGAAACTAGTAGATTTAAATATGAAGCAACGTAAAATAAACCAAATTTGATACCGGAATATTCGGTTTGATAACCTGCTACTAATTCTTCTTCTGCTTCTGGTAAATCAAAAGGTAATCGTTCACACTCTGCTAGGGAAGAAATTAGAAAAACTAGAAATCCTATAGGTTGACGCCACAAATTCCATCCCCAAAAACCATATTTTGACTGCGCTTCCACTATATCAACGGTACTTGAACTGTTAGATAATCATAGTGGATGATAACATCACTGTTCCCACCCCTATTGCAGAACCGTACATGAGATTTTCACCTCATACGGCTCCTCAAAGGTCACAAATAAATCTAAGGACCCGTCCTTATTTATTTTTCTTGATATGTTTGTAGGATAAATAGAGATAAAATGAAATCTATTGTAAGGTCCCCATTAGACACTGGAATTCTGTCTGCTATATTTATTTATACTATAATAAAATAAATTTATACTATAATAAAATAAAGTGCTTCTGAATTCATCTTCTCTTTTAATAATTTAATCTTTGTTGAGTAATAACTTAATCCTTGAATAAAATCTTTCTTGTAACAATATCTATAGATATTTCAACCTAACGTTTTCAATTACGAAATCCAATTAGACCTTGCATTAGTTCATGAATCATGACAAGAATTCTATCTCTATATAGAGAAAGAAAAAAAGATATTTTTTTTTTTAGCGCATTCAGTCTTTCGATTTTTTTCGTTCCTATTCTCCTTTCTCAAAAAAAGGGGACCTTAAACAAAGTTAAAGGATTACTTCGTTCTTGATAGTTATTTACTTAATCGGTGAATAGAAGTATACTCTGGATCGGAATCGTGGGAAGTACTCCTTGATCATTTCTACCAATTTAAAGCCCCAATTATAATTCTTTTTATACACAGAATACACTTACATAATCTCTATTACGAATCCTTTGTGTACCTTAGTGTTCCTAGCTATCCACTTATTTTTATCAATCCACTTTTGGGTAATACATATGCTAATAGATAGTAAAAACCTCATAAAGTAGATCTTTTGAACCCGCTTCAAGTCATCATGATTAATCAATCAATCTTGGGGTAAACAGTCTCTAATACTTAATGTTTACTTTTATTAACTCTTGTACATAGGAAATGAGATTCAATCTTTTACTGCAAATTTATAAGCCGTTTCTTTCACTCATATAACTATCTGGTTTCCTTCATCAACCCCCGAATAATGAATAAAAAACGAAAATATATATTCAACTCATGACATTTCCTTCCTAGAAAGAAAAAGTAGGGTCAAATTTATGTCTTAACGAATCACACGTAGAGATATTGATAACACACATAGAGTTAATGGTATTTCATAACTAATTGATTGAGCAGCAGCTCGTAGACCACCTAAAAAAGAATATTTATTATTGGAGCCATATCCTGACATAAGAAGGCCGACAGGAGCTATACTTGAAATAGCAATCCATAAAAAAACACCGATACTGAGATCGGCTAAAACAAGATGATCCCCAAAAGGAATTACTAAATAACTTAATAAAACGGATATTACTGCTATAGACGGTCCAATACTGAATAAACGAGTATCTCCTCTAGATGGAAGAAGATTCTCTTTGAAAAGTAATTTGGTACCATCTGCTAGAGCTTGAAGAATTCCCAAAGGTCCTGCGTATTCAGGACCAATACGTTGTTGTATACCTGCAGATATTTCTCTTTCTAACCAAACAATTACTAGTACACCTATTGTGATTCCTAATACAGGAGTAAAAATAGGGATAAGCATCCATATGATCCCATAGACCTCTTTTAAGGATTCCAATCTAGAAAAAGAATTGATAGCTTGTACTTCTGTTGTATCCATTATCATTTTAACGATCAACTTCTCCCATAATGATATCTATACTACCTAGTATCGTCATAATATCAGCCAATTTCATCCTTTTAACTAACTGAGGAAGAATTTGCAAATTAATAAATCCTGGCGGTCTAATTTTATATCGCCAAGGAAAAACACCCTTATCTCCTATCAGAAAAATTCCCAATTCTCCCTTTGGTGCTTCAACTCTCACATAAAGTTCTTGCTTCGACAATTCAAAAGTCGGAGAAGGTTTTTTACTAATGAATCGATAATCAAAGTCATTCCATACAGTATCTTTTGCTCTATCAAAACGGCGTATTTCTAAATTTTCATAGGGCCCTCCCGGAATTCCTTCTAGCGCCTGTTGAATAATTTTTATGGATTCCGTCATTTCACTGATTCGTACTAAATAACGAGCTAATGAATCCCCCTCTTTTTGCCATTGGACTTCCCAATCAAATTCGTCGTAACACTCATAATGATCAACTTTACGAAGATCCCATTGTATTCCGGAAGCTCGTAGCATAGGTCCCGACAAACCCCAATTTATTGCTTCCTCTCCACCAATAATGCCTACTCCTTCAACTCGTTCTAAAAAAATGGGATTCCGTGTAATAAGCTTTTGATATTCGGCAATTCCTGTTAAAAAGTAATCGCAAAAATCCAAACATTTATCTATCCAGCCATGAGGTAAATCAGCAGCGACTCCTCCAATACGAAAAAAATTGTGCATCATTCGCATACCGGTGGCAGCTTCGAATAGGTCATATATCAATTCTCTTTCTCGAAAAATATAGAAGAAAGGAGTCTGTGCCCCAATATCTGCCATAAAAGGGCCAAGCCATAACAAATGTGAAGCTATACGACTTAACTCCAACATAATGACTCTGATATAACTGGCCCTTTTAGGGACTTGAATATTCCCTAATTGCTCTGGTGCATTTACAGTTATTGCTTCTGTGAACATAGTAGCTAAATAATCCCAACGTGTTACATAAGGCAAATATTGTATAATTGTTCGATTTTCCGCAATTTTTTCCATACCTCTGTGTAAATAACCCAATATTGGTTCACAGTCAATAACATCTTCACCATCTAGAGTAACAATGAGTCGAAGAACACCATGCATTGATGGGTGGTGAGGTCCCATATTGACTATCATGAGGTCTTTTCTTGTAGCTGGTACAGTCATAGGTTTTTCCTGATTCATTCTTCCATGAATTGCTGAAAGCGAAAAGAAGTTCATCAAACTTTAAGCGAATAATTCAAACTAACTCTTCAAATTAACGAGTTTTTCTCTCTCGAATATCCAACTGTCCTATTAATTCTTTATAACGTGCTCTGTTTTTTTTTGACAAATAAGCCAGCAGCCGTTGACGTTTTCCCAGAATTTTCCGCAGACCTCTCTGAGATAAATAGTCTTTTTTGTGTAATTCCAAATGTGAGGTAAGTCTCCGTATCTTGTTGGTGAAACTTACTACTTGAAATTCAACGGATCCGCTATTTTCTTTGTTTTCTTCTTGTTCTTGCAAAATAATTGAAATAAATGAATTTTTTACCATAAAAGAATTTCACACTCCCCTTTTTACAGATAGTTATTTTATTGGATCAGTAATAATAGTAATAATAATGTAAGAAATTTTAATGTAGTATACACAATAATCAAAAATTTTTTATAGATTCCTGTTTTTTTCAATGAACATTAATGAATCCTTTTTTGGAGTTCATTTGTATAGTCATACAAAAGAGAGGATACCAAATCGTTTAGTACGAAGATTCTGTTGATTAATTTATAGCTTTAATTTTTACGCCATTTACTTATCCTAGAGGGGGATGTAAGACAGCGCATATGAGCATCGGGTTGTTTGCATATAACATGGATATTTACAGATCACGGACAGAAAAACAAAAATGAAAAATCTGATTGATAGAACAACATAATATATAGAAAACTCAAAAATTTAAATCAGGGGTACATATATATCCTTAACATACTCAAGCGGCTCCCATTATTGGTATCAAACCAATAGCGATTCATACAAGCTAAATCTTCTAATCGATAATTAGGCCAAAAAAATAACTTGAATTTAATTAATTCATTTTTTTTTCGGTCGAAATTTTTACTTTCATCCAAAAATTGACTCCAATTTTTTATCTTGTTCTCCTTGGAAAATGTTTTATTTCTATGCGCACCATTCTGATTCTTTAAATTCAAATTGAAAGAAATTAGAATTCGCAATTCTCTACGACGTCTAGATGATAAAATTTTTTCAGGAACAAGCAAATCATAATTATTTTTGTCTTTATTTAGAGTTTTCCTTTTATGTCTTGGAATGGATTCATCAAAATTATTCTTAGCAACATTTTTGGGGTTTCGGTATCTTTGATTACTTTGGTGCTTACTTTTATGAACCAATGAAATACCTATGATTTGATACATAAAAAACTGTCCGTCATTTTTTACAGATAGACGGGTAGGTTCCATAATTAATATTCCCTTTTTCGTTAATTGTGTAAGATTTAAACGCCTTCTCATTATATCCAGATTCATTTCTTTCCTTTGAATATAGGATATAGTAATTTTTCTTACATTTATGAGGCTAAGCAGGAGACCATATATCTGGATATTATTCATCATTTTTTGATTCAATTGATTCAAACGTCCAGTCCATCTTAATTGAAAAGGAAAATCTCCTTTAAGCAATACTTTTAGTTTTTCGATCGATTCTAAAAAATATTCTTCAATATTGTTTTGATTCTTTAATTCAAAATATTGTTTTGAATTTGATGGTCTAAAATTTAAAAAATATTCATTCGCCTCTTGTTTTCCTTTGATATTTGGATTTTCACTAAAATTTGGATTGATATTCAAATTAAAAAGAAGTAAGTTGCTTGGGATAAACCAAGGTTTCTCTTTATATTTATGATAAAGTATTAAAAACTCTGGAAATAAAAAAACTTTCGGATTCGATATGAGGTGATTTAAGATTAAGAATTTTTCATTCATTCCCATCCAATCAAAAGACACCCCCATCCAATCAAAAAAGACCTTTTTATAATTGATTTCGGAATTTGATTTAATTGGAAGATAAAAAAGACCATTATTATGAGAATTCTCCGTTATTTGGTCCTTATTAGGTTCAACCTGAATATTTGTATTAAATTTCCAACCCAAATATTTTCTATCTGTATTTTTTTCCATATATATAATATCACTTTTTTCTAGATAATTCTTGATAGGAATATTATTGAGTATGTTAAAAAAAGTTTCTTTATTTTTGGTGGAATTTTCTTGCTTCTTTATTGTTTCTAATGATGATCTATAAATATCAGACTTATTCTTAGTTTCAGAATTCATATATTTATATGAGAAAAGATCATATCTATAGTTTTTTTGAAAATTCTCCTCTTTATTTGGTAATAAATATACTTTCCAATTTTGTTTTTTTTTGTAATCCAATAATGGGTCTTTTTCATAGGAATACCTTTTCTTTAAATCATCATTTTGAGACATTTGAGACATATGGCATTGATTTATTTGATTTCGCCATTTTTGTGGGACTAATGTAGACCATGTAATCTGAGATAAATCATATTGATAATGACTTCTTAACCAGTTTTTCCATGGATTCTTTTCATAATTTGAAAGTTTGTTATGTCTTACTTTGGAATCAAATATTCCTTGTGTTCCAAAAAAATCCTTTATTTCATTCTTAAGAAAAAAAGATGGTCCATTATATTGAAGAATAGATCTTAACTTATTGAAGTTAATAACTTGGGTTTGTGATAATTTAAAAAATACATATTTTTGTGACAAGTAAGATAAATCAAAAAAAATATGTGGCTTCTGCTTACTATTTCTAAGATTATCAAAAGCCTTTTTTATAGTCATAGGCGAAATGAAGTCAATTTTATTTTGTTTTTTTTTATTAATTCTTTCTTTATCTTTATTTATTTCATTATTGTCAATGTATTTTTCAAGAATTTTTTTTGTTGATTCCATAAAAAGTTGTAGAGAAATTCTGCGCATATTAATTATACATAAAAAGATATCTACGTATATTTTTTCAATGCAAAATTGAAATATTAATTCAATATTTTTTCTTTTTAATATTTTCCAAATTTTTGGGGGTGATTCTCGATTAGTCTTTTTATTTTTTTTTCATTATTTCTATTTGATTTCTGATTGTGTTTCTTCTATCAATTCTATGTTTAATCTCTTCTTTTGCCTGTGAATAATCTCTAGATTTATTTTGACTAAATGATTCATGAATTATCTGAGTGCTGATTATCGAATCCTTTTCTGTTTGAGTTTCACTTGATTCATATATTTCTCTCGGTATAAATAATGGAATTTTCTTTCCTTTTAAAAGTATTTGTTTTAAAAAGAAAAATGCTTTTTCTTGTTGCTTTGTTATTTTTTTTAAAACTCTTTGAACTCTAAAATTAAAATTTCTTATTTCGACTTTGTAGTCTATATCTTTAAAAACGGGTTCAAAAAAGGAAGGTGTTTTTCGAGGAGGACCAAAAGGATATTCTGTTTCCATTCCCAAAACTGTTAAAAAACAAGAATCAAAATCATCTTGTTGCTTTCGATCTCTATCAGAGAGTCGTAGCTTAGATCCGTGCCACGGTTTCAAATGAAAAGGATATAAGATTTTGATCTGAAAACCTTCTATTAACCAATTTTTAGGAAATTCTGTTTTGGAGAATTGAAGACCATTATAGCTGCACTTTAAATAAATTTCTCTATTCCAATCTTGGAAATCCTCATACCATTCCGGAGATTGCCGTAATAAAATACGGCCAATATTCTTAGCTATTATCAATAAGGGTAATTTAATATACCTTCTAAAAATTGATTGTGCTAGTAACAGAATACTTCTTGTTTTTTGTGCATATGGAATGTTTTCCCAGAATTCCATTGCGTCTTCCTGGTTGTTTTTTTTTATTTGGAATTGTTGATCTAAAATTTCAAATTCTGACTTTTTACCCAACCAATCTCTAATATTAAAAAAAAGCTTCATTAGGTCGGATATAGGAAAAGGAAAATCTTCCATTTTTTCCAAAAAAAGAGGGGAATGGGGATTTCCTTGAGACGGTCCCCAAATAACCATTTTACGCCTTTGAATGCGCATAGATCCTTTGATTACGGCTCGACGAAAATCTGGTTCTTCCAAATAACTTATAAAACCCGAATCTCTATTAAATT
>JARVZY010006538.1:0-5000 GCA_030686995.1 Artemisia argyi
TATTGTGATTCCTAATACAGGAGTAAAAATAGGGATAAGCATCCATATGATCCCATAGACCTCTTTTAAGGATTCCAATCTAGAAAAAGAATTGATAGCTTGTACTTCTGTTGTATCCATTATCATTTTAACGATCAACTTCTCCCATAATGATATCTATACTACCTAGTATCGTCATAATATCAGCCAATTTCATCCTTTTAACTAACTGAGGAAGAATTTGCAAATTAATAAATCCTGGCGGTCTAATTTTATATCGCCAAGGAAAAACACCCTTATCTCCTATCAGAAAAATTCCCAATTCTCCCTTTGGTGCTTCAACTCTCACATAAAGTTCTTGCTTCGACAATTCAAAAGTCGGAGAAGGTTTTTTACTAATGAATCGATAATCAAAGTCATTCCATACAGTATCTTTTGCTCTATCAAAACGGCGTATTTCTAAATTTTCATAGGGCCCTCCCGGAATTCCTTCTAGCGCCTGTTGAATAATTTTTATGGATTCCGTCATTTCACTGATTCGTACTAAATAACGAGCTAATGAATCCCCCTCTTTTTGCCATTGGACTTCCCAATCAAATTCGTCGTAACACTCATAATGATCAACTTTACGAAGATCCCATTGTATTCCGGAAGCTCGTAGCATAGGTCCCGACAAACCCCAATTTATTGCTTCCTCTCCACCAATAATGCCTACTCCTTCAACTCGTTCTAAAAAAATGGGATTCCGTGTAATAAGCTTTTGATATTCGGCAATTCCTGTTAAAAAGTAATCGCAAAAATCCAAACATTTATCTATCCAGCCATGAGGTAAATCAGCAGCGACTCCTCCAATACGAAAAAAATTGTGCATCATTCGCATACCGGTGGCAGCTTCGAATAGGTCATATATCAATTCTCTTTCTCGAAAAATATAGAAGAAAGGAGTCTGTGCCCCAATATCTGCCATAAAAGGGCCAAGCCATAACAAATGTGAAGCTATACGACTTAACTCCAACATAATGACTCTGATATAACTGGCCCTTTTAGGGACTTGAATATTCCCTAATTGCTCTGGTGCATTTACAGTTATTGCTTCTGTGAACATAGTAGCTAAATAATCCCAACGTGTTACATAAGGCAAATATTGTATAATTGTTCGATTTTCCGCAATTTTTTCCATACCTCTGTGTAAATAACCCAATATTGGTTCACAGTCAATAACATCTTCACCATCTAGAGTAACAATGAGTCGAAGAACACCATGCATTGATGGGTGGTGAGGTCCCATATTGACTATCATGAGGTCTTTTCTTGTAGCTGGTACAGTCATAGGTTTTTCCTGATTCATTCTTCCATGAATTGCTGAAAGCGAAAAGAAGTTCATCAAACTTTAAGCGAATAATTCAAACTAACTCTTCAAATTAACGAGTTTTTCTCTCTCGAATATCCAACTGTCCTATTAATTCTTTATAACGTGCTCTGTTTTTTTTTGACAAATAAGCCAGCAGCCGTTGACGTTTTCCCAGAATTTTCCGCAGACCTCTCTGAGATAAATAGTCTTTTTTGTGTAATTCCAAATGTGAGGTAAGTCTCCGTATCTTGTTGGTGAAACTTACTACTTGAAATTCAACGGATCCGCTATTTTCTTTGTTTTCTTCTTGTTCTTGCAAAATAATTGAAATAAATGAATTTTTTACCATAAAAGAATTTCACACTCCCCTTTTTACAGATAGTTATTTTATTGGATCAGTAATAATAGTAATAATAATGTAAGAAATTTTAATGTAGTATACACAATAATCAAAAATTTTTTATAGATTCCTGTTTTTTTCAATGAACATTAATGAATCCTTTTTTGGAGTTCATTTGTATAGTCATACAAAAAGAGGATACCAAATCGTTTAGTACGAAGATTCTGTTGATTAATTTATAGCTTTAATTTTTACGCCATTTACTTATCCTAGAGGGGGATGTAAGACAGCGCATATGAGCATCGGGTTGTTTGCATATAACATGGATATTTACAGATCACGGACAGAAAAACAAAAATGAAAAATCTGATTGATAGAACAACATAATATATAGAAAACTCAAAAATTTAAATCAGGGGTACATATATATCCTTAACATACTCAAGCGGCTCCCATTATTGGTATCAAACCAATAGCGATTCATACAAGCTAAATCTTCTAATCGATAATTAGGCCAAAAAAATAACTTGAATTTAATTAATTCATTTTTTTTTCGGTCGAAATTTTTACTTTCATCCAAAAATTGACTCCAATTTTTTATCTTGTTCTCCTTGGAAAATGTTTTATTTCTATGCGCACCATTCTGATTCTTTAAATTCAAATTGAAAGAAATTAGAATTCGCAATTCTCTACGACGTCTAGATGATAAAATTTTTTCAGGAACAAGCAAATCATAATTATTTTTGTCTTTATTTAGAGTTTTCCTTTTATGTCTTGGAATGGATTCATCAAAATTATTCTTAGCAACATTTTTGGGGTTTCGGTATCTTTGATTACTTTGGTGCTTACTTTTATGAACCAATGAAATACCTATGATTTGATACATAAAAAACTGTCCGTCATTTTTTACAGATAGACGGGTAGGTTCCATAATTAATATTCCCTTTTTCGTTAATTGTGTAAGATTTAAACGCCTTCTCATTATATCCAGATTCATTTCTTTCCTTTGAATATAGGATATAGTAATTTTTCTTACATTTATGAGGCTAAGCAGGAGACCATATATCTGGATATTATTCATCATTTTTTGATTCAATTGATTCAAACGTCCAGTCCATCTTAATTGAAAAGGAAAATCTCCTTTAAGCAATACTTTTAGTTTTTCGATCGATTCTAAAAAATATTCTTCAATATTGTTTTGATTCTTTAATTCAAAATATTGTTTTGAATTTGATGGTCTAAAATTTAAAAAATATTCATTCGCCTCTTGTTTTCCTTTGATATTTGGATTTTCACTAAAATTTGGATTGATATTCAAATTAAAAAGAAGTAAGTTGCTTGGGATAAACCAAGGTTTCTCTTTATATTTATGATAAAGTATTAAAAACTCTGGAAATAAAAAAACTTTCGGATTCGATATGAGGTGATTTAAGATTAAGAATTTTTCATTCATTCCCATCCAATCAAAAGACACCCCCATCCAATCAAAAAAGACCTTTTTATAATTGATTTCGGAATTTGATTTAATTGGAAGATAAAAAAGACCATTATTATGAGAATTCTCCGTTATTTGGTCCTTATTAGGTTCAACCTGAATATTTGTATTAAATTTCCAACCCAAATATTTTCTATCTGTATTTTTTTCCATATATATAATATCACTTTTTTCTAGATAATTCTTGATAGGAATATTATTGAGTATGTTAAAAAAAGTTTCTTTATTTTTGGTGGAATTTTCTTGCTTCTTTATTGTTTCTAATGATGATCTATAAATATCAGACTTATTCTTAGTTTCAGAATTCATATATTTATATGAGAAAAGATCATATCTATAGTTTTTTTGAAAATTCTCCTCTTTATTTGGTAATAAATATACTTTCCAATTTTGTTTTTTTTTGTAATCCAATAATGGGTCTTTTTCATAGGAATACCTTTTCTTTAAATCATCATTTTGAGACATTTGAGACATATGGCATTGATTTATTTGATTTCGCCATTTTTGTGGGACTAATGTAGACCATGTAATCTGAGATAAATCATATTGATAATGACTTCTTAACCAGTTTTTCCATGGATTCTTTTCATAATTTGAAAGTTTGTTATGTCTTACTTTGGAATCAAATATTCCTTGTGTTCCAAAAAAATCCTTTATTTCATTCTTAAGAAAAAAAGATGGTCCATTATATTGAAGAATAGATCTTAACTTATTGAAGTTAATAACTTGGGTTTGTGATAATTTAAAAAATACATATTTTTGTGACAAGTAAGATAAATCAAAAAAAATATGTGGCTTCTGCTTACTATTTCTAAGATTATCAAAAGCCTTTTTTATAGTCATAGGCGAAATGAAGTCAATTTTATTTTGTTTTTTTTTATTAATTCTTTCTTTATCTTTATTTATTTCATTATTGTCAATGTATTTTTCAAGAATTTTTTTTGTTGATTCCATAAAAAGTTGTAGAGAAATTCTGCGCATATTAATTATACATAAAAAGATATCTACGTATATTTTTTCAATGCAAAATTGAAATATTAATTCAATATTTTTTCTTTTTAATATTTTCCAAATTTTTGGGGGTGATTCTCGATTAGTCTTTTTATTTTTTTTCATTATTTCTATTTGATTTCTGATTGTGTTTCTTCTATCAATTCTATGTTTAATCTCTTCTTTTGCCTGTGAATAATCTCTAGATTTATTTTGACTAAATGATTCATGAATTATCTGAGTGCTGATTATCGAATCCTTTTCTGTTTGAGTTTCACTTGATTCATATATTTCTCTCGGTATAAATAATGGAATTTTCTTTCCTTTTAAAAGTATTTGTTTTAAAAAGAAAAATGCTTTTTCTTGTTGCTTTGTTATTTTTTTTAAAACTCTTTGAACTCTAAAATTAAAATTTCTTATTTCGACTTTGTAGTCTATATCTTTAAAAACGGGTTCAAAAAAGGAAGGTGTTTTTCGAGGAGGACCAAAAGGATATTCTGTTTCCATTCCCAAAACTGTTAAAAAACAAGAATCAAAATCATCTTGTTGCTTTCGATCTCTATCAGAGAGTCGTAGCTTAGATCCGTGCCACGGTTTCAAATGAAAAGGATATAAGATTTTGATCTGAAAACCTTCTATTAACCAATTTTTAGGAAATTCTGTTTTGGAGAATTGAAGACCATTATAGCTGCACTTTAAATAAATTTCTCTATTCCAATCTTGGAAATCCTCATACCATTCCGGAGATTGCCGTAATAAAATACGGCCAATATTCTTAGCTATTATCAATAAGGGTAATTTAATATACCTTCTAAAAATTGATTGTGCTAGTAACAGAATACTTC
>JARVZY010006540.1:0-26095 GCA_030686995.1 Artemisia argyi
AAAACTATTCAACCCCCCTTCTAGTTTTTCACAATTGGTACCAGAGCCACGTCGCTCAAATTTTCAAAACAAATGGTTTTAAAAATTGAGTACGATCCATGTATCAAATTACCCATTAAGGAGGATTAAATATGAAAAGTGTTTTGTTGATTGACTTGTATTAGTTTTGATGATATATACACTAATTATACTAGCTCGAAATAATATTTTGCTTAAAATAAGTATTATATGTTCGGTATCAAAATCAGAAAGTTACACACCTTTCCGAAAAGTCAGAAAACAATTTTTTACAAAAAATGAAATTTTGAGTACCAGATGGGCGGCCCCCTTAATTCTCTGGGCGGCCCCCTTAAATACTGGACGGTCCCCTTAATTATTTAAGGGGTCCGCCTGTCTGTTCGACAGTTTTTCAAAAACTTTGAAAAATCATATAAAATTAACCGTAACTCCGTAGAAGTCGTACCACCCTGCGTTTTAAAGGTAATTAAGTCTACTTTCATTTAAAAATACTTACAAGTAACCATTACAAACTTAAATAAGTAAGTAAGTCAAAATACTATACGGTGGTCAAAAATTTGTGTTTCGTTTTAACGTAAAACTTTTGTTTTACCTTTTCCTTCAAGTCGGGTATTCCTAGTTGATATACTTTTGAAAAATTAAGTATTTATGTTTTCAAAATATTGATCTTAATTAAATTATAGAATAGGAGGAAACTATTTTATTTTCAAATAAATTCGAGCTAAGTAAACGTTGGTGTATAGAATACACAAAACGACGACAAGTGTTTTATGTGTTATGTGAACTTTTTTGTGATTTTATTTTCTTAATTGAATATATTAAATGATTGTTGCTATTTGAAGTTTAGCTATGTATATATCTATGCATATGTGCCCTATTAGTGTATAGCTAGTTTGCCGATTTATACTTAACTAGATCTTATGCTAGATTTCTTGCGTTAGGATTGTTATAATATGCTTGCATTGCATATAGGTATAGATGGCTTAATGTTACTCAAACATCTTGTAAATGAGTTAAATCTAGTCACCTAAACATTTCAAACAATTTAATCTACTCTTCACAACACACTTAAATATTTTCTACAAATTAGCTTGTTTTACCTTAAGATGTTTAATAAAAGAAATTGAATCATTGTAAAACATTAATAGTTATATAAAAGAAAAAGTATTTTCAAAATCCAAGTGTGTTCATAATAAGTAAAAATGAAGAGTCTTTCACAAAAACAAAGCATATAACAATCATGAAATAATAAGTCAACTTTCAATCACTCACTAATAAATAATATTAGGATTAATGGAACACACTATCAAAATGTTATTTATTTCAAATGAGTGTCCGTGAGGGTCAAGAAAGATCTTGATATTATATCAATTCATTATTCAAATTATGGTTGATATATTCATCAAATCTAATTGACGTGTTTTTGTGTGTGGACAAGAAATTGGATTGCTATTTGTTTAGCTTCAATATTATATCAAATTACAACAAAAGATATAGTCTTGAATCTACATACTCAATCATACTAGATTGATATGAAAATAGTTACATCCTTTGTAGATGAAAAGAGTGTGCATTGGATCATAACTCACACTTGTGTTGATAATGTCATATTGAATCTACTTGTCCAATAATTGTGTTCCAAATATTAGAATAACATTTTAAACACATTTATAAAATATACAATGAAGTAGGATTGACGACTTGGATGTTTCGTCCGAAATATTCAAGCAATTTACATTGCAATGCAATGGATAAATGTGTCATATCCGAAAAACCAAACATGAGCAAACTAACAACATATGTAAACTTTGCTCACACTACTTAAAATCGTCACTTCAAGATAAAATACATATTTAAGAATAATACACACTATATATTCTATGTATTTCATTTTCTTTGTAGCATGAATGGTTGTGTTACAAGATAATGCACTACACTTTCTTTTTTGAAATAATATAAGTTATTAGAAGTGAAAAATAACTTGTCACAATCCATAAACAAATAATTTTTTTTATACTTGTTAAAGTATGATATATAACATTGGCAAAAATCATAGAAAATAATATTTGTTTAAAAATATATTAATGTCTAGTTTTGATATCATTTGAGAATCACAAACTCATCTAAGATAAATAATCTTAATGAGATTCATTTCACAAGAGATGCTAAGGTGCACTCTTAAGTTTAGCACAGTTATTAAATCAAGTAATATGTCATCAAAACCAAACTACCGGTAAATCATGAAGAAAAGATTAAAACTTTTTGTTTACTCTTATCTAAACATTCAACACGTCTCTATTAGGATCGTGAATAAAATATATCATCTAGATTTACCTTCATTAAAATATGATGTTTGAGTCACATTAAGCCAAGTATTAGTGAATCAAGCAAACTTCATGTTTGGTAATCTTCGATAGGTAAATTTAGGAACTCAATTTCTTCTAAAAAGAGAATGACTACTGGAGAATCTGTTGACTAGAAATTCAATTTAACCTAACGGTTGAATTGCTTCTATGTGAGAAGTTGGGTGTGTGTAACCCGTAAAAATGGTCGTGTTTAGCCTGAATTGAGCACCACTAGTAATCGTCTCATACTCATTCTCCAACTTGATTAAATTGCTCTTCCTATATATACCTAACGCTAGTTTACTTTTATGAACTTTGCTTCTCATTAGATTCTTTCATTCCTAGATTTATGGCATATCGCATATATGTTGTTTCTAGATGTTTATTTGCTCCTATGTGATTTGATTGTATGCCTTTACATGCTTAACTCTATGTCCGGATGAGCACGAATTTAATGGAAAGGGAAAACACACTCACTCACATATATTCTTCTACCTTACACCTAAACCTCAAACCCACAATAATGACTCATTTCACAACCTATCACCCACTCATTCCCTCATTCATGCTTCTTCTTATGATGAGCATGCTCAATCCCAAAACAACAATCCCAATCTCTCAATCAATACTTCACATGTTGCTCATTCAACAAAAACACCACTCACTCTTGGAGAACCTCTTCCACCCATTTCATGTTTTCATGACTACCCAAGCTCAACCATGTCTCCACCACCAAGAGTACCACCACCACATCCTACAACCTCACATGCCATTCCTATGTTGCATGTTCAAACCTTCACACAAGACAACCATCATGTTCCACCATCATCACCTTCCTCCGAACACTTGAAGTTCGTTGAGGAGCTAAAAGAGGCTCATGAGCTTAGTGCTCTTTTAGCATTACATCTTGCGCAACGCAATTTGGATCCAACCCAATCAAGCTCACCATCATCACCACACAACATCAACCAA
Source organism: Artemisia argyi (assembly GCA_030686995.1). Taxonomy (NCBI): domain Eukaryota; kingdom Viridiplantae; phylum Streptophyta; class Magnoliopsida; order Asterales; family Asteraceae; genus Artemisia; species Artemisia argyi. The sequence continues at coordinate 3,336 of JARVZY010006540.1, forward strand.
GTTGAGAAGCATGTCAACAATTGCCCTTGTTGCATCTTCCTTCAACAACAAACCATTGCTTTGAATGAGCACTTCACTTGGATTGAGTATCTTCTTACAAGATCTCAACAAAACACCATCACTTGAACAACATCAAAACCTTAATCAACCTCTTCCGCTACAAACTCTCCACAACCAAACTCTTCAACATTCATGACCCAAACATATACCTCCATTAATCCAACAACCTCGCCCTAACTAAACCATCTTCATTCCAAACACTCCATCATCAACCATCTAAGCATACTATATGCTTATGATTTTCACTTCCAAATACGAATCAACCAACCTTTTGTTACAAGCAAGTGCGATGGCTCTCTTTGGCAAATTAGGATCTTTAACATAATCTCTTTGAATTAATTGTTATGTATCCTTAATATTTGTTTGCTATGCTTGTTATTTGTATATTGCATATTCTTCTATATATGCTTGTGCTTCTAATATTTTTTTTGCGAGAATTCCGTATCTCGATTCCTTGGTGCCCTTGAACGAGGGGGAGCACACATCAAGGGGGAGCTTTCTACCCGTCTAACTTCATTCATGAAGCTAGTCGGCATAACCTTTTTGATTCTACAAAAAGGGGGAGAAGTGAATATAAACTCACTAAGTACTTGTCTAAAAATTAATTTTTAGATCTAATGCGTTTAGGTTTTGTAATCATCAAAAAGGGGGAGATTGTTGATATAAATAATGCCTTAAAATGTTATTAACATATATCGATATCTCTATGTTTTGATAATCACAAAACGTAAACTCATTGAACTACAAATTATGACGTAAACAAGTATTTCGTCGTTTATATTCACTTTAGCATCCATATCACTTAAGGTATGAATAAACAAAGTGTCTAATGCATTTTATGATCAAAGGAATTTTTATTTTTACAAAACTTACATTTTATTAAAGTGGGTCAAACATTTTTAAACTTATACAAAACATTTTTGTATTTATAAGAAATGTTTTATTCAAAATAAATATTTTGAATTCAAATTTCAACCCAAAAAACGGCTACATTCTTCAGGAAAAACCTCCCCCACAAAAAGATAAAAAATCTGAAGAAAAAATATTTTTTCTTAGGCGGCCTCCTTAATTATACTAGGCGGTCCCCTTAATTATTAAGGGGACCGGCACCCAATTAAGGGGACCGGCCACGCTCCCAAACAGTATTTTTCTCCCTATAAATACTGGTTCATCCCACAAAATTTTCTCACCTTTTGCACGAAAATTTTCAGTCCCAATCCCTTCAAAACATCCTTCTAAATCCTTTGATCATAAGATTATAAGTCTTTGTTTCAAGTGATCCAATCCTTTACCACTCAAAGTGCAAAAGAAGAAACCTCCCTATCATAAAGCCAAAGATATATTAAGATCTAGTTAGTGTTTATGTAATGTTGTGAGTTATGTATATGTAATAAGTAGATCAAGATGATCTTACTTAGTAGTGAGTTTATGAGTGAGTAAGAAGTAGTGGGAAGAAGTAGTAGTGTGGAGAAGTCATGAAGTTGTGAAGAAGTAGATGCGTGAATATGTAGTGGAGTATAGAAGAAGTTGTGGAGTAGTGAAGAAGTCGTGAAGTCGTGAAGCCATGAAGAAGTCGTGAAGCCATGAAGAAGTCGTGAAGTCGTGAAGTCGTGTAGAAGTTGTGCAGTGATCGAAGTAGTGTTGTGAGATTGGTTCTAGCTACTATTAGAACTCGACATTTAGCTTAGTGTCGTTAAATGGTGTAAGAAAAAGTTGTGTACGGTTTTCTCCGCCAAAAGGGAGCTTGTTTAGTTGTGAAGAAAACTCTCGAGTACGTAACTCGGGAGTGGAGTAGGGCAAGGAAGGTGTCCTTGTAGCCGAACCACTATAAATCATCGTGTCCAGTTTGCATTTCCTTTCTCTTATCTCTTTTCATTTATTCTTGCATTTATCGCTTTACATCTATGCTTGCCTATAAGTCTTAGTTGTTGCTTATATAGTTGTGATGATTGATTGTGTTGTACATAGAAGTTAATATTGTGATTGTGTGTATAATTATATGATATGGTCAAATAGATTATTATTCACACTTCTCATATTAAGTTTAACTTGATAGATAATTTGATACAAAACGTTTTAAGATGTCAAAAGGAAAACGTATTCACACAAAGACCGACCAAAGCTCCATTCATAAAACTAAGCTTTTTAAGCTTACGTATATAATTGATCATATTGATTATACGGTGTTTTCATACTAAACTCTAATTAAAGGTTTTCCAAACAAACAATTGAATAAATTCGAATCAACATTTTGAAACAAAGTTTTTATAAAATGAAAAAGAGGGGAAAACTATTCAACCCCCCCTTCTAGTTTTCCACAGTATGTTATTAATCGATGAATCCATCTTCTTATAACAATTTTCCAACCATGGGTAATCATGATGATTTGAACCCTAATCTGGTTCCTCCCCCTAAGGAACCAGATGACGTCACGAGTCAAAGGAAATCGTCTAGAAGTCAGAATAGTGCTTTGAAGAATAAGGCTAGGCTAGCTAGGGGTGCTGCGAAGTCTGTTAGTTTTAAGAAGAATCCTGGGAAGCTAGGAAAGAAAGGGAGTAAATCTGTTGATGGTATGGATGGGGTTGAGTTTGGTGAGGGTAGTGTTGTTGCTGAGGATGAGTTTGATGGGGATGTAGCTTCGAGTGTTGATGCTTACTCTCTTGATTCTAGGAGTTGTGGTGATTCAGTCTCGGAGAGGGAATTTCATGATGATATTGGTGAAGGTAAGGTTAATAGCAATTCTAATGTGACTTCTAGTAGTTTTGTGTCTAATGCTAGGGGTCATGTTAATCAATCTGTTAATTATGAGTCTAGTGATTACAATATGGGTAATATTGCATGTGAGAAGTTGGGTAATGTTTCTAAAACTACTAGTAATAATTCTGCTCAAAATGCTAGTGTTAAGCCTGGTAGTAGCCCTAGTATTTTGAAGAGAGGTGAGGTATTAAGTGATGGAGCAAGTAAGGTGGATGCTGAGTTTTCATTTAATAAGGTTGAGAAGTGGCCATCATTGGGTAGTGGTGCTAAAGAGACTAGTAATTTGGGTAATAATGGGAATATGGAAGTTGATAATGGTGGTGGGAAGAATGATGTTAGAATGGAAGACAATACTGCTACTGATAGAAGTAGGTCTTTTGCTAAGGCTTTACAGGGTAAGAATGGGAGTCTTAATAACAAGTTGAAGATGTATCCAGTTATTGTTAATGAATACGGGAAGAAGTTTGTTGATTTAGATCCAGTTGTAGAAGAGGGTAGTAAAAAATGGAGGATGACATTAGTTGGATATTTTGTGGGGATGAAAATGCCTCATTGGGAAATTTCGGGGCATCTTAGAAGAATGTGGAGGAGTTATCACTTTGTGGTAAACCTTTGTTTATTCAGAAGTGGGAGGCGGGTAGTTGTATAGATAAACCAGAGCCTACAAAAGTTCCTATTTGGGTGAAGATTATGAATGTTCCATTGGAGGCTTGGAATTCAGAGGGAATAAGTAGAATAGCGAGTAGTATTGGTAATCCTATTATTATGGATAGGATTACTACTGAGATGTGTGAGAATGGATATGGTAGAGCAGGGTTTGCTAGAGTGTTAATTGAGATTGAAGCATCTAGTGGGATTGTTGACAATGTTGCAGTTTGTTATAAGTCACTAGGAAAGTCAATAGAGCTTAAGGTTGAATACCCATGGAAGCCGCCGATTTGTGCTCATTGTAAATTCTTTGGTCATGCGTTTGAGAGGTGTTCTAAGAGGCCTATAAATGATGCTGGGAAGGTTATTAGGGATGATGTTAATGCTTCTAAGCAGGTGAATGATATGAAGTCTAATAGTAGTGGTAATGAATGGCAATCTGTGAACTATAGAAGGTTTCCTAGGAATGATGGTGTGAATAATAGTTATGGTGAGCAGAGGCTTTTTGTGGGTGAGAGTTCAAATAGCAGGGGTGGATATAGTGGCAGGGGTAGAGGTAGTATGCTGGGCAGGGGAAGTGGTAATCAAAGAGTTAATAGGTATACTCAAACTCAATATGATCCGGTCAAAAAACTGAGTGAAGTTAAGAAGGAAAGTGGTAAGGTATCTAGTGTAAGTAATAATGGGAAGGGTATAATGAGAGGTGATGATAATGCTAAGGGTAATGAGGCTATTGCTAAGTCTGCTAATAAGTATGCGTCCTTGGCAGATGCTCTCAAATGGAGAAGAATTTGGAATGGGAAGCTATGAAGGATAGAATTGATGAAGTGTGCTTGAAGGGATTGGTTATTGGTATGGAAGAAAAGAGGAATTGGCCTAGTGATCTAATGGAATACTACAAGAAGAAAATGGAGAAGTTTGTGAATAAAGGTAATGTTGAGGTGTTAAGAGCTAAGATTAAGAATTTCAAGAAAAGTATTAAACACTGCAGTGAAAGTATTGTGATGACTGCTAAACGGAAGACGGATAGTGATGAGGCAAAAAATGATCCATTTTTAGGGGGTCATTTAAGCCGGAATTGGAATTTATTTGATCAATTATTGCCCTAAATCGTTCCTTTTATGATTTTAGGTACTTTGGGAGTGAATTCTGGAAAAGGAAGCATTTTGGACGTTTTTGGAGCATAAAAGTGAAGAAAACGGCAAAGTCTCAATTTTCCTTGCTGGGAACAGTACCTGACGGCGTCATAAGCAATTTGATGATGGCGTCAAGAGTAAAAATGGTGACGGCCTAGTGAAAACGTGACGGCGTCAAATTAAGGCCGTCAAGAGTAAAAGTGGTGACGGCCCAGAGCAGCAATACACATGACGGTGTCAGATCTGGATCTAGGCATTCCGAGAATATTATTGGCGGCGGGTTGACGGCGTCAGAACTTTCTTCTTGACGCCGTCACCTTAGGAAATCTATATATACTCTTTGTTATTTTCATTCTAAAGGAGAGGAGAATTTTAGGGTCGAACTTAATAAACCCTAGCACGACTTTTACAGTATTTTCAAGGATTTTCACCCCTTGAAACCTTTCATGTTCAATTGAGATAAGTATTCTTTCAATTCATTCAATATGTCTATGTGTTGTTTGAATATACCTTACGCTTGTCTTGATTTTAACATGCTAGGCTAGATCTTTTGTGTGTTTGCTTAGATGTAATGAAACCTAGATGTTGATTATAGGTTGATTGCTTGTTTATAGTTGTAATGGATGAATGATTTCAATGTTAGGCTTAAGAAAACTGGCAGATCTCCATTGTGTAACTTGCTTGAACGTCTTAAGAAACATGAACCAATGCGTACTAGGTTTTTATGGTTGTATTTAAGGCATGAGCGAATTCTAGTGATCCCATGTTAGGAGCTTCTTGCAGGCTCGACATAGGAGTGAAGTAGGAGCTTATAGAGTTGGGGAAGTACGTACGCCACCCCATAATTTGTATTAAGGAATATAACCCGTCATCCACGCAACTGTAACAAACAATTAACCTGCAAAAGATATCGAAATCTAAGTAAACACAATTCTCCCATTGACTGTTCACACCACTAGTTTAATTAGCTTTATTTACATTTCTGTTATTTTATTTTGATTGCATCTTAGTTATTGGGTTAGTTGACTAGCAACTAATTCCGCCCACTCTTCCAAAACCGAGATTTTACTTGCTTTTCATAAAATATAAAAATACAAAAAGAATTATCCCTCACCTCTAGACCTAGTTTTTAGGCTTTCTAATCCTAGGGACACTATTCCTGAGTTGAACGATCAATCCCCCGGTACTTGTCACTATACTATACTACAACGATCAGGTACACTGCCTGTTGGGGGTTGTAAGCTTCTCGAGATCCCTCGAGAGGTAAAGCTTGGTGCAATTCCCACGCATCAAGTTTTTGGCGCCGCAGCCCGGGGAATAGTTATTGTCTAGGTTAGAGTCTCTTTTTATTAGGTCTACTTGCTAGATTCCTTTCTAGTAAGATTTTATTTTATTTTTAGGTTTTCTTTAGTCTATCTTATTTCTTCGTGTCTTTGTTCGTAATCTCCACCATTCGCCATCATGGCAACTGACGAACTCTCTAACCTTAGAGTCACTAGGAGTCGTAGTTCCACTAGAGACCTTGTTTTGCCCTATGCAGAACCTGATAGGGAAATGCGTAGGCTAAGACGATCTCTCTCAACACCTGAACCATCCAGCATAACCATCGATTTTGATGCACCCCTTTCTGAAGAAAATTCAGAAAATCACCTTACAACCCCTAGCTCCTAATCCAAAAATGGTAAGAGTACCTCCGCAACTCCCATTCCTAAGCGCCTTAAGGACTACTTGATGAGTACTTAAACACTCATCATTTTTATCATATTTAAACTGCCAAAACATACAAAAACAATCGAAAAGTCATCAAAATACTAAAATTATCCCAGGGATTGTGTTTTAAGTGTTTTAAATGCAAAATGAGCAAAAACAAATGAAAAATTATCAAAGTTTGCAATATTGGCAGTTTCAGTCCCCCAAGTTTCAAAATTTGTCAAAAATAGTCCTTATGCATTTATTTTGAAAGAAAAGTCAACCCAAGTCCTTAAAAAGTCAAAAGTTATCAAAAATGGACTTTAGGTGAAAAGTTTGGAAAATTTACATGTTTGGTCCCTGGAGTTTGGAAATTTGCAGAAATAGTCCCTGGGAATTTTGAAAAGTAAAAAAATTTGCAAAAATGGTCCTTTATGATACTTTGGCAGAATTACAACTCAGGCCCCTCATGTTTGGTAGAATTTCAAATATGGTCCTTGTGTTTACTACTATACCAACCGGACCCTTATTAAACATAATCCAAAACCACCCTAATCCAATACCCAAAACAAACACAACCAGGCCCAATCACCCACCCTTATTACACCAGCCCATTCCCTCACCCATCCAACCACCACCAAAATATACTCCCCCGTTTCAAATCTAACTCCCAGGTCAAACTTTGACCTTTCCACCTCCTTCCCCCACTTGAACCCCTGCAAACCTCACCAAATTCTGCATCCCACCTCCACCTCAGCATCCCACTCCCTACCTCCCGCAACTCCCACAAGCATCCAAACAATCGTAATTGCTTCGTATTTCTTACAAGGAAACCCACATGGTACGTTGACCATTTTGGCGCCAAAACTCAATTCAACGGCTGAGATCATTATAAGCCATCCAATGGCTACAAAAGGAAGTGGGAAAGGTTCAAGAAGAGGAAGAAACCCTAGAGGTTCCCTATATAAAGAAAATGAAGCAGTGAAAGAAGCAGTAGAGTAACTTAGTGTAAAAAATATTCGTTTAAGTGATTTTATCAATCTCAGTGTATTTTCAAGTTTTTTTTTTATCAATTGTTTAAGTAATATCAATGTAATTTGAATCTTTTTAACTAATGAATTTCAGTGTTTCAGTTTGAATTCCATTTTGTCCAATTTTCCTTAAAAATCTCAAGTATGGTGTAATGATAGCTTATGTTGTTATCATGGACTAGAATAGAACATATAAGCTCCCAGGAAGCTTGTATAAGCTTCTAGTAACTTACAATTCAGTGTAGCTAAAAAAAAATTCACAAATACAAAATTGGTCAACATAAGACAACTGTTCAAAGGTGAATTGGAGCAAGGAAAGCTTTGGAAATTTGGGTTTAGATCCTCAGGGAGGAGTTAGGATTCTTGGTTCTTGGTTCTTGATCCTCACAGGCTCAGTTGTAAGCCTCAAATTCATTTAAAGATCATTTTATATAATCATAGTTGTCATTGCTTATCTCTGTGTTATTTAGTGTTATTTGGTGTATGTATGTTAAAATATTGCTTTAGATTACAAGTTTGTTCAATTAGATTTAGGTTTGCTCATTATTGTGATTTAACTGCCATCACAAGTAGTTTTTTGATTCATGTAATTCTTGTTGTTATTATAAGCATTTAAGTACTCATTTCATCTCAATATATCATGTATGGACCTAGGATTCAGTATCATGGCATGAAACATTGAGAAGCTTTGAAAATTGAAAAGTTGGTTTTGTAAAGGGGTGTTTGGCTTAAGCATGTTACCTTTGCTCAAGCTGTCATTTATTGTAATTGTTGGTTCACTTCAGTCACTTAGGTCTTTAGTAGGTTAAAACTTGCATAAATACAGTGGTCATTTAGGAAAAAAGTCAAAATCACAAAGTTTAAATCACAACAGCTTAACTGTTGTGATTTGGTTGCTTAAATCTTTTGAATCAACTCAAAATTAGTTTAGCTTAGTAGATGTGGTTAACATTAGGCTTAAAAAACATCAAGTAGTCATCTGTGATCAATCAAAACTCACTATAGTCAAACTTGCATCAATTTTCAAAAAGTCAAAAGTGCTCCTTTTCAGAAAAATCCATTTCTTGCATGAATTTTCCTGATTTTTGTGTTTGGTTTTGAGGTTTGAAACTTCTTGGATGTACAATTTACCAGTAGAACTTGAGATTTCCATAATTGTTACATTTTTGTGAATTTATTTGGTGGATCTTTTTGCCCCTGAAACACACCTGCAGGGCAAACCCTTGCCCTGTGCATTCAGACCCTCAGCACACCACCACCTTTGGTGGTTGATTGTGGCCACCCCAGTGGGTCCCACAGTCCATTTTTGGGTTTTCCCAACCCCCCTCCTGGTACTCTTCTAGAGTTGACCATTCCTTTGACCTCAGACCTTGTGGACCCTACTTGGAATTGCCCTCAAATTCTGTCCCACTTCTGTCTCAGAATCCAAATAAGCAATTGCTTGTTGTGGATTCTTGGCTTATTCAGCCAACTTATTTGAATAGCTCTTGCTTAAAAATGTTCAAGTAACTCATAGGAACCAAAATTAATCATTGTGGACCCCACATAACTCCATTTGAGCTAAAATCCTTGTGTGGTCAAAGAAAGTCAACTGTTGGACAAATAAGCACTCAAAGTGCTTATTTCTGGTTTACATAAAAAGTGTTAATTTTTAGTGTAAAATTAGTTTGGAAAAAGAAAAAAATACAAAAAACCAATTTTAATTATAGTGATAGCTTCTATTTAATAGAAATTATCATTTTAATTTTCTTTTTAGCCTATTTATAAGCAATATAGCATTTTTGTATTTTTATTAAGTCTCTTTTATATTAAAGTAATTTTAAAAATTTTTCCAGATTTTTCTTTTGTCTTTTAGTGGTTTTTAGAATTAATTTTAGTTTAATTAATTATTAATAAATATTAAGTAATTAAATAGGATAATTATATTTTATTAAGTAACACCTATTTTTTATAATTTTTCTAGCTTTTATATAAGTTAAAACATTTTTATAAATTTTTCTAGAATTTCTAATGTTTATTTAGTATTTTTTTAAATATAATTAGTTTAATTGGTAATTAATTAATAATTAGATTAATAATTAGTAAATTAGTTTAAAAATACATAAAATTAACTTTTTTTAATTTTTTAGATTCCTGTGATGGTTAATTAGATTTATAAAAATCTTTTTAATTATCTAAGTCTTTTTAGTAATTTTTAGTAATTTAAATTAATATAATTAGTTAATAAATAGATAATTAGTAATTAATAATTAATAATTAAATAGTGTAAAAATAATTTTTCTTTTTCTTAAAGTTTCCTTTATTTATTAGGATTGTAAAAATAATAATTTCACGCTCGTAGCCTTTTCAGTTCATCAGTTGTACTTTCTTTCTCGTACGTCAGTATACGTTTGTGGTTAAAACGTACGTTTTTAGGTTTTAAATCGATTCTCCCTAATCTCAATTCCAGTAATCAATCACATAGCTTTCCTAAGCTATTTATGTTTATAATTTCCAAATAATTCTTGTCACAACCCTTTTCTGTGAATAATCACCAGATCACAAGTACGCTAAAGCACAATCCACACTTCGTCGGGACATAACGACCTGGTGATACTCTATATTACCCGGAAGCATTGGTCTAGATAGTTTGACTTTGTTGACCATATACTTGGTCAATTTAGGTTGACTGTTCTGAGCCAATCAAAATTTGGCGCCGCTGCCGGGGAGGTGTGCGCGTTTCTATAGCATCATTTGAGATTAGTGTTATTTCACTTCAGTCACTGTACAAATACCATCACTTTTGTAAATTTTAAATCAAAACATAAAAAAGTCATTAACACTTTTCCTAAAGTGTTAAAAAAAAACAAAACAGATCATTACGTTTTCTATATTGTGTTTCTTTTAAGGTGATTCTTAAAGAAATACGATTTTGGTAAACGAAACGACACCAATAATATTGTCCAAAAGTTTTTAAACCTATACACAAAACACAAAAACATCCGTCTTCTCTTGTGAATAATAATAAATACATAAAAACCAACCGTTGCAAACCAAGACAGAACACCTACCAACTGGGGGTGTGAACATAATAAGTTCCCAAACCAAAGATTTAAAACTTGCCTTTGTATCCCTGTGAGTGGTGTACCTTTCTTAAAGAAGCCACTTGCTTGTGATTATTGGTTTAACTTCACTGTGGATTTGCCTCGATTTTGTTTTAATTGGTTTTATGTCTAGTGCATGCGCACTCGTTCTTCAAGGTCCACGAGCCCATTACGTGAGCTTGTTCGGAAACCTCGAAGACCTCGTAGACGTTCAGCACCAACAGTCGGATCTGAGATCCGTACTGTTGCCACACCCACTGTCACCATGGCGGAAGACCGCCCCATGTGTGAGCTTCTCCAAGCACCCATCGAGGGTTACGGAGATGCCATTGTTGTTCTAGCCATCGTGGCTGATAATTTTAACCTCAAAACCGGGTTACTCAATCTTGTAACCTCAAGTCAATTCTACGGTTTGGAGAGGGACGATCCTCATGCACACAATCGATGGTTCAATAAAATCACATCGACCATCAAGTACAAGAATGTCCATTGTGAAGCAATAAAACTTCTTCTCTTCCCATTCTCCCTGGAGGGACAAGCCCGGATTTGGCTTGAAAAACAACCTCCACGATCTATTGAGACATGGGAATATCTTGTCAAAAAATTTGTGAATGAATTCTTCCCACCTTCCAAGACCACGAGTCTTAAGAACAAAATCACCAAGTTCAGTCAGAAATATGATGAATCTTTTGGTGAAGCGTGGGATCGTTTCAAAGAATTACTTCGCAAGTGTCCACATCATGGTTTCTCTGAGTTGATGCAACTCGATACTTTTTACAATGGCGTGAGCCAAGCTGATCAAGATTCTCTTAATGCCTCCGCGGGAGGTAATTTCTTGAGTAGAACCACAAAAGAAGCTTTGCAAATCATAGAAAACAAGTCCAAGGTCCGCTCTACACGAAGCAAACCGATTGTTTCTCAAATCAATGCGGGTCCTTCCACTTCATCTTCTGTGAGTCAATCTAGCACGGATGATAAGATTGACAAGCTCACTGAAGCTATCCAAGCTTTGGTTCTCGCCCAAACAAAGAAAGTTTCATTTCCACAACATCCTCCACCTGCTGAGGTTAAAAAAGTGGAAGTCTGTGTGACTTGTGGTGGGCCGCATGCCTACTACAATTGCACAGCTACTGATGGTACTCTATATGAAGCTCATGCTGTATCCGGGTCCCAAAATCATGGAGGCAATCAATATCTCCCTCCTATGGACCCTAGCTATCGTCCTCATCATCATTATCCTGGACCTCCTGGTTTTACTCAAAACCAAAATGTCCAAAACCGTGGCCAAAATCAAAATAGAGCGAACCAAGGTTTTCAAAACCAAGGTAACTTCAATCAGGGTTATGGTTTTCACAATCAAAACCAAGGTTTCCAAAATCAAGGTTTCCAACATCGTGGAAACTTTAATCGAAACCAAGGTCAGGGTAATTTCAATCCGGGATATTTTCATGGAAACAACAACCCTAATCAGGGTAATTTTCAAAATCAAGGTCCCAATCCGAACAATCGAGCTCCAAATATTCCTAATCCGAATCAAGCCATTATTCCAACCGGGCCTTCATCTGACGAGTCGTTATAGCAATTCATGAAGTCCCAAGAAGAGTTGAACAAGTTGCTGGTCAGTTAGATTTCTGATATCAAGAAGTCTTTAAATGATCGACCCTCAGGCTCAGGTACTATTTTACCGAGCAACACGATCGCTAACCCGAGGGGCGATGCTAAGGCGATCACAACACGAAGTGGTGCTTCATATGATGAACCCGCGATTCCTACTACCTCTTTTTCCTCTCCTCCAAAGGTAGTGGAGCGTGAACCTGAGGTGACAAAGGACAAGGTGCAAACTCCTAGCCCACGAAGTACAGCACACGTCCAACCTCAGGTTATTCCTGAAACCAGATGTAAGCCTGGAGTTGTCTTTGAACCACCAGAAACTCCAGTGGACAACCCTAAATCCAAAACTTCTATTCCTTATCCATCACGTCTCAGTGAACAAAAGCTCCGCGAAAAGGCTAATCACCGAATGAATAAATTTTTCCAAATCTTCCAAGATTTGCACTTTGATATCAGTTTCACGGATGCTATTCTCTTGATGCCCAAGTTTGCATCGACAATCAAAAATCTATTAAGTAATAAGGAAAAACTCTTTGAGATGGCAAGAACTCCTCTGAATGAGAACTGCTCAGCAGTTCTTTTGAAAAAGCTTCATGAAAAGCTTAGAGACCCCGGGAAATTTCTCATTCCCTGTACTTTTCCGGGTATGGTTGAATGCTTCGCCTTGGCCGATCTATGTGCTAGCATTAACCGAATGCCATATTCTGTGTGGAAGAAACTCTCTCTTCCCGAACTTACTCCCACGTGCATGACTTTAGAGCTTGCCGATCGTTCGATTTCTCGTCCTCTTGGCATTGCCGAGGACATATTCGTTAAAGTGGGAAAGTTCCATTTTCTGGCAGATTTTGTGATTGTTGACTTTGATGCCGATTCTAGGGTCCCTCTCATTCTTGGAAGGGGATTTCTTAGAACTGGGTGTGCTCTTATCAATGTATTTGAGCATGAGATCACATTGCGTGTTGGAACGGAAGTCATTACCTTCAACCTAAAGCAAACCTCGAGATATTCCTCCAACTGTGACTGTGAATCGGTGAATCAAATAGATGTCATCAATGTTTCTGCTGAGGAGTATGCTCAAGAGATTTTAGGTTTCATTGATGATTCTTCGAGTGAAAAACTCACTCAATCTTCTCATCCCATCATAGCCAATTCTTCTCCTCCCTCACTACGTTTGAAGGAAGTGACTTCATCTTAGAAGAAACTGAGGCCTTTCTCAAAAGTGATTCGATTCCTGATGGAATTGATAACCAAGAGATTGACCCGAGAGGGATATTCTCCTACTTGAGAAATTTTTAAATGAAGATCCCTCTCCTCTTCCTGTTCTACCACAAACACTTCATAAAGAGGAAGTCAAAAATGTTGAGAAAACTGATGACTTCCCTGAGGTTGAACTTAAGGACTTGCCGCCTCATCTTGAATATGCATTTCTGGAGGGTGATGATAAATTACCCGTCATAATTGCTAAAGACTTAAGTGTTGAGGAAAAGGCTGCTCTCATAAAGGTTTTGAAGTCTCATAAACAAGCAATTGCTTGGCGACTCTCCGACATCAAGGGCATTGACCCTGAATTTTGTACTCACAAGATTTTAATGGAGGATGACTTCAAACCTGCAGTCCAACAACAAAGAAGGGTGAATCCAAAAATTCATGAGGTAATCAAGCAAGAGGTTTTAAAACTTCTTGATGCCGGATTGATTTACCCTATCTCAGACAGTCCTTGGGTTAGCCCAATTCATTGTGTTCCAAAAAAGGGTGGCATTACTGTTGTCACAAATGAGGAGAGTGAGTTGATTCCAACTCGTTTAGTTACGGGATGGCGTGTCTGCATTGACTAACGCAAGTTAAATGACGCTACCTGCAAAGATCATTTTCCTCTGCCCTTTATGGATCAGATGCTCGAGAGATTAGCGGGGAATGAGTACTATTGCTTCCTCGATGGTTTCTCGGGTTACTTTCAGATTCCCATTGATCCGCAAGATCAGGAAAAGACCACTTTCACGTGCCCCTATGGAACTTTTGCGTATAAACGTATGCCATTTGGCTTATGTAATGCTCCGGGCACGTTTCAAAGATGTATGATGGCCATATTTTCCGACATGATCGGGAAAACTATGGAGGTCTTTATGGATGATTTTTTGGTCATTGGGGATTCGTTTCAATCATGTATCTCCCATTTAGACAACATGCTAAAAGTTGTGAAGACACAAAGTTATGTCTAAATTGGGAGAAGAGTCACTTTATGGTCAAAGAGGGCATTGTCCTCGGCCATAAAATTTCAAAGAACGGGATTGAGGTTGACAAAGCCAAAGTGGATGTCATTGCAAAATTACCTCATCCCACTACTGTCAAAGGTGTTAGGAGCTTTTTGGGTCATGCCGATTTCTATCGTAGGTTTATTCAAGATTTTTCTAAAATCGCCCGGCCTATGACCCATCTCCTCGAAAAGGATGTTCCTTTTATCGACTCCCCCGAGTGCATCGAAGCTTTTGAAACATTAAAGAAAAAGCTTACTAAGGCACCGATTCTTGTTGCCCCCGATTGGGACTTGCCCTTCGAGCTCATGTGTGATGCTAGTGATTATGTGATAGGGGCAGTCTTGGGGCAACGAAAAACAAAACATTTTCAGCCTATACACTATGCCAGCAAAACTATGACCGAGGCTCAAAGTCATTACACCACCACTGAAAAAGAATTAATAACTGTGGTGTATGCTTTTGAAAAATTCCGGCCATACTTGATACTGACCAAAAGCATAGTGTATACGGATCACTCGGCTTTGAAGTACCTTTTTGCAAAACAAGATGCAAAGCCGAGACTACTCCGTTGGGTTCTTCTCATACAGGAATTTGATATCATTATTCGTGATAAAAAAGGAGCTGAGAACCTAGCTGCTGATCATCTCTCCCGATTGGAAAACCCCCACCAAGATGTCTTCGAGAGGAAAGAAATTAATGAAACATTCCCTCTCGAGACACTCAATGCGGTTACCTTTCGTGGAGATTCTATTACCCCGTGGTTTGCCGACTTTGCAAACTACCTTGCGGGTAATTTTGTGGTGAAAGGGATTTCGTCCCAACAGAAAAACAAATTCTTTAAGGATGTGAAACATTATTTCTGGGACGACCCCTATCTTTTCAAAATCTGTGCGGATCAAGTCATCCGGCGGTGTGTTTATGGCCAAGAAGCCTCTGAAATTCTTAAGGCTTGTCATGCTGGTCCCATGGGGGGCCACCACAATCCAAACTACACCGCCAAAAAGGTGTTTGATTCCGGCTTTTATTGGCCCTTGATTTACAAGGATGCCCAGGAATTAGTCAAATCCTGTGACGCTTGTCAACGTCACGGGAATATTTCACAAAAGAACGAAATGCCTCAAAATGCAATTCAAGTTTGTGAAATCTTTGACGTTTGGGGCATCGATTTTATGGGGCCATTTCCATCTTCTCATGGCAACAAATACATACTCGTGGCAGTTGACTACTTGTTAAAATGTGTTGGGTCTGAAACTGCTGCTGAGTAAAACTGCTGCTGAGTGAAACTGCTGCTAGTGGTAATGATTCTGTTGCTAAGGTCAAAGTGCTGCTGAGGATAAATACTGCTGACAGAATCTGCTGCTAATATGATAAGGATGTATACGGTTTAGATAAATATAGAATAGATTGTGTAAATATTATATTTATCTAGAATATACGTATCTTGTAGAGAAAGGTATTGTAAACCTAGTAGGACTCCTTAGTCTATAAAAGGAGGATCCTAGGGTTAGTTTATGTACGTATTATTATTCACTTCAAGGTTGTAAAACCCTAGCATTGTTGAGTGCTCGTATTAATAATATTGAAGTGTTGAAAGAGAATCATAATTCTTCTTAAGTTAAGCTTTTATATTCCGCGTATTAGCTTAAGTATTCATTCAAGTTAACTTCTATATAAGATCGTTTAAGCTCAACTGGGATCAACAAGTGGTATCAGAGCTTGGGGAGCTCGTTACCTAGGGATTCACAAGGTTTTTAGTCGAAGAATGAAGAAGAAAATCGAATTTGGTTTCAATTTTCGTAACTTTCTGCAGGTCAGTTTTCAAACGGCGATATCTCCTTCGTTAACCGTTGAATCGGGCTGAAATTTTTACTGGAGCTTCTCTATATATCAAGGAAGATTTCCACCAGAGGGATCTTCAATCTGAGCTTTTATGTGGAAGTTCTGGTGTGTCGAATACTGCTGCAGATAAAGGGTTTGTAATTCGATTTTTAGGGTTTTCTTTATATCAACTTCTTTGATTTTGGTTTCTATTGCATAAATTCATCATAGAAGTTGGTTATACGATGTTTGGTGTTTATAATTCTTGAAGGAAAGCAGTTATGGAGGTGTATGAGCGATTTTTGGTGATTTTAGGGTTTTCGCGACACTTTGAAGTGTTGTCTTTATACTAAAAAAAAAAAAAAAAAAAAAAAAAAAAAAAAGACGACTATGATTTTGTTTGTAAAAGTCGCGTTACTCACTAAACCCTAATATGGTTATGAACTTTGATCGCTATACTGCTATGCTACTGCTAGTATTATCTTCATTCTGCTGCTCAAATTCATTCTGCTGCTACAAAGTTTACTCTACTGCTAGCTTTATGACTCTACTGCTGTTGTATTTTACTCTGCTGCTTGACACTGCTGCTTGGGAATTAATTCTGCTGCTGTGTTATTTATTCTGCTGCTGTGTTTTGATGATTTAAGAGCAGTAAGGGGAAGTACATATGTTTGATTGGTTTACACACACAAATGGAGTTTGGTTTGGTTATTGTTCTTAAACGTTTTTAAAGGCTCGAATTAATTTTCTTATTGGAGAAGAAGAGTATTTGTTGCTTCTTTGATGATGCAGTGGAATTTTTCAAGGTTGTGTCTTATTATATCTTAAACGGCTGACAACGTTTAAAGGTAACTTGTTTGTTTTATACGGTGGTGACGAAGACTTGTCAAAATCTAGTTTTCATAGGTCAAGGGGTGGATGGACGAAGACCTAGTTAACTATCACTTGAAGGAGTTACGTTATTGTGCTCAGTGTCTCATTGAGGATGAGGATTTTGTCAAGGGATTGAGGTCTACTTATATTTCCAGTTCATATAAGTTTGGAGTCACGTGGTTAGTACAAGGCATAAGACACAAGGTTGGTTTCTTCTACTTCAGCATCAAATTAGTAATGATTAGTTTTCTTCAACAATATATAAAGCCTACAGATTTGAAGAATCATTTCATCTACATGCACCACTCAAGGGGAAGATCATATTGCATACGTTCCCTATTTGTTGATAACAAAAAGGGGAAGAGATGTTGGAGTGGCATGGCATGAATTAAGGGGAAGACGTAATTGTTTCATTCAGGGAGATGCATACATCTCAACTTCTCTACTTCGTCTAGGGAAGTTCGTACACGACTTTGTTTGTTTTGTCATCATCAAATAGGGGAAGATTGTTGGGATTCTTGATTTGATGTGACAAAATAAATATAAGAATGAAACATGAAGGGCTAAAGTGACAAAGAGAGAAAGCTTCAAAGATATCAAGATACAGGAAATATTCTATTATGAAGAAACGATTTTGATGATATTCTGTATTTAGTTTTATACTTATCTCTTTGTAAACCCTAATATCTCTCTATATAAAGAGACGTAGGGTATAGGTTATTATATGTCTTTCACAATGTAGTCGACTAGAAAAGTGTGTGTGTGTTCTAGGGCATAGTTCATTATAAACGCCTAGAACTAGTTAGTGTAGTTCGAATCCTTCAAGGTCTGAGGTGTCTTAGATCCTCGTTATAGTTAGGTAACAAGTTATATTCTGATCAAATATAATTGGAGGTGATTGGGGAAAAACCTTGTTGTCAATAACTTTGATTTACTCTTAATTCCGTTGCATATATTGTCATTGTTATTGTTAACCCTAGTGCTCTAAACGGTCCAAGGAGTCTAATAAACTCCACACCACGCATCAATAAGCCGTGCGAAAAGCCCATAGAGCGTCATCTAGCTTATCCGACCAAGAGGCACGGTTTTCACCTACGGTTCTTTCAAGAATTCTTTTAAGACCACGGTTTGAAACCTCCACTTCCCCACTCGTTTATGGGTGATAAGCGGTAGCAAGTCGGTGAGTTACACCATACTTGAGCATGACTTTTGCAAATTGGTCATTGCAAAATTGAGTACCGCGATCACTAATGATCGCGCGGGGAGTTCCAAACCTAGCAAATAGAGATTTTAAAAATTTTACAACTACTCGGGCATCGTTGGTTGGGAGAGCTTTTGCTTCGACCCATTTCGACAAATAGTCAACAGCCACGAGTATGTATTTGTTCCCTCGTGAAGACGGGAACGGCCCCATAAAGTCTATGCCCCAGACATCAAAGATTTCACACACTTGGATGACGTTTTGAGGCATTTCATCCCGTTGTGTGATCTTTCCTTGACGTTGACACGAGTCACAAGATTTGACTAGGTCATGGGCGTCTTTATAAATGGAGGGCCAATAAAAACCGGACTCAAATACTTTTCGAGCGGTGTAGTTCGGGCTATGATGTCTCCCGGTGGGTCCATTATGACAAGCCCTAAGAATTTCCATGGATTCTTGGCCATGAACACACCTACGAATGACCTGATCCGCACAAATTTTGAATAAATAGGGATCGTCCCAAAAGTAATGATTCACATCTTTAAAAAATTTGTTCTTTTGGTGGGACGACATCCCTTTGACAACAAAATTCCCCGCATGGTAGTTTGCAAAGTTGGCAAACCATGGGGTACTAGAATTACCACGAGAAGAAATCACATTAAGTGTCTCGAGAGGAAACGTTTCATTTATTTTCTTTTTCTCAAGGACACCTTGATGAGGATTTTCCAATCGGGAAAGATGGTCAGCTGCGAGGTTCTCGGCTCCTTTCTTATCACGAATGATAATATCAAACTCTTGTAGGAGGAGAACCCAACGGAGCAATCTCGGCTTAGCATCTTGCTTGGCAAAGAGATAATTGAGAGCCGAGTGATCCGTGTACACTATGCATTTAGTCAAGATTAGGTATGGCCGAAACTTCTCAAACGCATACACCACGGCAAGTAATTCTTTTTCCGTTGTGGTGTAGTGAGCTTGAGCTTTGGTCAAGGTTTTGTTTGCATAATGAATCGGCTGAAAATGCTTGGTTTTTCGTTGCCCCAAGACCGTACCTATTGCAAAGTCACTTGTATCACACATGAGTTCGAAAGGTAGGTCCCAATCGGGGGCAACTAGAATTGGTGCCTCGGTAAGCTTTCTTTTGAGAGTTTGGAAAGCTTCGATGCACTCATCAGAAAAGACAAACGGAGTTTCTTTTTCAAGAAGTCGGGTCATAGGCCTAGATATCTTCGAGAAATCTTGAATGAATATACGATAGAAGCCGGCATGACCCAGAAAACTCCGAACACCTTTTACGGTTGTGGGAGGAGGAAGTTTGGCAATGACATCGATTTTTGCCTTGTCAACCTCAATCCGGCTTTTAGAGATCTTATGGCCAAGGACAATTCCTTCCTTGACCATGAAATGACTTTTCTCCCAATTTAGACTAAGATTGGTGTCTTCACACCTTTGAAGCATTTTGTCTAAATTGGAGAGACACGATTCAAATGAATTCCCAACGACCGAAAAATCATCCATGAAGACCTCCGTTGTTTTCTCGATCATGTCGTGAAAAATGGCCATCATGCATCTTTGAAACGTGCCCGGAGCATTGCACAAGCCAAAAGGCATGCGTCGATAAGCAAATGTTCCGTATGGACACGTAAAAGTCGTTTTTTCCTGATCTTGAGGATCGATGGGAATTTGGAAATAACCCAAAAAACCGTCAAGGAAACAATAGTATTCGTTTCCTGCCAATCTTTCGAGCATTTGATCCATGAAAGGTAATGGAAAGTGCTCCTTACGGGTGGCGTCGTTTAATTTTAGATAATCAATGCAAACGCGCCAACCCATTACCAATCGAGTCGGAATTAACTCAATATCATCATTTTTGACAACCGTTATGCCACCCTTTTTGGGCACGCAATGAACGGGACTCACCCAAGGACTATCCGAAATAGGGTAAATCAAGTCGGCATCAAGAAGTTTTATAACCTCTTGCTTGATAACCTCATGAATTTTAGGATTTACCTGTCTTTGTTGTTGAACCGCCGGTTTAAAGTCATCCTTCATCAAAATTTTGTGCATACAAAATTCCGGGTTAATACCCTTGATGTCGGAAAGCCTCCAAGCAATGGCTCGCTTGTGGGACTTTAAAACCTTGAGAAGAGCGGTTTTGTTTTCCTCATTCAAGTCTTTAGCGATTATGACGGGAAACTTATCGTCACCCTCCAAAAACGCGTACTCGAGATGAGGCGGAAGTTCCTTGAGTTCAACCTCAGGGAAGTCATCAGTTTCTTCAACATCTTTGACTTCTACATTATGAAGATCTTTTGGGGGAAGAGATGATGGATCATCATTAAGAAACTTCTCAAGGAGAAGTATGTCTTCCTCGGGATTGATAGAATCGTAATCAACATGAGAATCACACGACAAACAAGCTTCGATTTCTTCCAAAATGAAGTCACCTCCCAAAAATAGAGTAAGGGAGGGGGAAGAGACATCATTGGAAGAATTGATTGATCCTTGCACATGTAACACTTCTTCAAGGTAGTCATCTCATGCGACATCGATGACATCAATTTGGTTAATTGCTTCTCGTTCAAGTTTGAGAAGATCTTTTGAAGTGTTTTCAATGTTTATGACCAACTTTTCATCGCCAACTCTAAGAGTCATTTCTCCTTCGAAGACGTCGATTAATGCACGAGCTATTTTTAAGAATGGTCTTCCCAAAATAAGGGGGACACGAGGATCGACATCAAAATCAACGATTACGAAGTCGGCAGGAAAATGGAACTTGCCAACCTTCACAAAGACATCTTCAGCAATACCCTTCGGAATTGTAACCGAACGGGTTGCTAATTCGAGAGTCATTCGTGTTGGTGTAAGCTCGGGAAGTGAAAGTTTTTGCCAAATAGAGAAAGGCATGAGGTTTATGCTAGCGCCAAGATCGGCCAAGGCAAAGCATTCCTCAAGCTTTTGGAAATCACATGGAATGAGAAATTTTCCGGGGTCCCCTAATTTTTCGGGAAGTTTCTTTGGGAGAACCGCCAAACAATTTTCATTTAAACGAGTTTTGGTGAGTTCAAATAGTTTCTCTTTGTTACTTAAAAGACTCTTGAAAGTGGAAGCAAACTTGGGCATATAGAGAAGAGCATCCGCGAAACTAATGTCGAAGTGTAATTTTTGAAAAATTTCAAGAAATTTCTTCATTTGATCATTAGTTTGTTCGCGGAGTCTTTGATCATTTAGACGCGAAGGATATGGTATTGAAGCTTTTGGTTGAACGAGATTTTCCGAAGGTTCAAAAACAATTCCCGGTTTTGATTTGGTTTTTGAGACAACATGAGGTTGGACGTGTGCGGTACTTCGTGTACTTGTGATTTGCACCTTATCCTTTGTTGCCTCATGTTCACGTTCCACTACCTCGGGAGGAGAAGGAGATGAGGTAGTAGGAATCGTGGGTCCTTCATAAGAAACTCCACTTTAGGTTGTGATCGCCTTTACATCGCCTTTCGGGTTGGCGATCGTGTTGCTTGGTAGCGTTCCCGATCCCGAAGGTCGATCATTTAAAGACTTCTTTAGTTCAGAAATTTGACCGATCAACAACCTATTAGTTTCTTCTTGAGCTTTCATAAATTGCTTCAACAATTCATCGGTTGATGATTGAGGTTGAGCAATGGTTTGATTTTGATGAAAGTTTTGAGCTCGGTTATTTTGATTGAAACCTTGATTTTGAAAATTTCCATGGTTTTGATTACCATGAAAATTGTCTCCTTGATTGAAATTACCATAACCTTGGTTTCTATTCAAGTTTTATTGATTTTGAGAACCTTGGTTGTAATTTCCCCCTTGATTTTGATATTGGTTCACAGGGGCTTGAAATTGGTTTTGAACATTCGGGTTTCTTTGTTGTTGATTTTGATTGAATCGATTTGGATTATTGGGTTGAGAAAAACCGGGTGGACCACTTTGATTGTTAGCACGGTAATTTGGTTCCATTTGAGGACGGTATTGGTTACCTCCTTGATTAGAATTACCGACTATCGCATTGACTTCAAATGGATTGCCATCGGTGGCAGTACAATTGTAGTAAGCGTGTGGACCACCACAAGTAACACAAGTGTCAACCTTTTTGACTTCAGCAGGTTGAGAAGAGACTTTCTTTGTTTTGGTGAGAACCAAAGCATGAATAGCTTCCGTGATCTTGTCAAGTCTAGCATCGGTGCTAGATTGAGCCACGGGTGATGAGGAAGAAGGACCAACATTAATTTGTGAAACAACCGATTTGCTTCGTGGAATGCGAACCTTAGATTTGTTTTCAATGATCATCAAAGCATCTTTGGTGGTGCGATTCAAGAAATTACCTCCCGCGGAGGAATTGAGAGAGTCTTGATGGACTTGGCTCACACCATTATAGAAAGTGTCGAGTTGCATCAACTCGGAAAAACCGTGATGAGGACATTTACGAAGCATGTCCTTGTAACGATCCCATGCCTCACCGAATGATTCATCAAATTTTTGAGTGAATTTCATGATCTCATTCTTGAGGGCGGTGGTTTTAGATGGAGGAAATAATTCGTTCACAAACTTCTTGACCAAATCTTCCCACGTTTCAATCG
>JARVZY010006541.1:0-26091 GCA_030686995.1 Artemisia argyi
TAAGAGCTTGTATGTAAATAAGTTGTTGGCGCGTGAGGTGCATGTGTTTGATTAGTAATCAATCACGTGAGGTGCACGTGTAGTACTCCGCAACTTATATTTCTGATATTGTATGTACCCTAAATTCCTTGATGTGGACCCAATTTCTATTGCAGCAGTTCTTAAGAGAAAATGAATAACTACTTATCGTTTTAACTTAGGTATCACTATCGGACTAAACATTATTGAAACGAGAAAATATGAAGCAATTCATTTCTCAAACAAAGTAAAAATATTGAGATACAAAACCTAGGATATGGGAGTAAGGAGTTTCCACAAGTAACTGTTATGAGTAGTGTTAGTATCTAATTTGTAGATAAGCTGTGATCTCGTTTGTACGCTTAGTTTGGGGACTTGTGAAAAATCAAGGATGACGATTTTTATCCGAACGGTCACTTTTCTATGAAAAGTGTTTCTACTCGTTGACCTTAATAATTATTGAAAGATAATGAAAGTTCAACAAACCGTCACAAGAATAAAGTATGGAAAAGTACAAAAATATAGGAAGAGTAGGTGGAATAAAGTAATAAAGAATAAATTTTGGAAAACGGAGCGTTTTCGGATTTAAATGATTTTGTTACTTCTTTCGAACCTCCTTGCTACTTTTCAAAGTTAGTAAAAAGAGTTTTGAAATTATTTATCCCAAAAGCGTGAATTGATCACATTGCGTGAGGACACGACAATACCTTAGTCTAGGGGATTTTGGTGAGTGCTTATTCACTCACCATTTTATGGCCAAATACCGACCGAAAATGACTATTTGAGCTAACAAATGCCAAGAAAACATGTGTTTCTATGTTGTGAACATGCAGGTACGGATTAATCACAAAATAACGAAAAATCACACGAATACCGGGAAAACGGGCACGAGAGTGGGAGATGGTCAGAAAGTCAAGCTGTGAATCTAAGTTGAGCTTATTGAGTCTTCAGAGATTTATACTTGTGCATAAGTGATCCTTGTGAGAAGTTTGAAGAAAGTGCAGATTTAGTCCCTATACTTTCCAAAGTGTACATATCTGGACCCTCATGATAATTTTCAAGTTAAACCAAAATCAATCCTCCAAGAATCAGAGAAAGTCAATTTTAGCCCTTGGAATATAAGTTTGTAAATTACAGCTTTGGTCCTTTGGATTTTCAAGATTACAAATTTGGTCCTAAATATTAGTACTAAAAATCCTAAACCAATAATAAACCATACCTGATCAAATAATTAAATCCAATTCCACCTCTAACCCAAAATAACCAAAGGCCCAATCCACCCTATCCTTTGACCCGAGCCCACTCCCCAATCGGTCAAAACTAATACTAAATGGTCAAAGAGGTCAACGAAGGTCAAAGAAAAATATAATACTCTTACCCCGCTTTCCATTTTCCCCAATTCCCATTTTATTTACCCAGCCATGAACCCTAATCCATAAACTCCGATTTTTACCACAATTAAGGGTATAATGGTACAATCAAGTGAGCTTCTAGAAGGGTGTCAGTAATGTCAGGGTGTGTCAGCATCAAACAAGCACACAATTAGATACGTGGCTGCATTCTATTGGTATAAACACGTCATTGGGATTGATCTAAGGGTGGATATCATGTGCTAATGATTGGAAAAGAGATCAAGGGCTATGAATGGATGCAAAGAAGCACAAGCTCACATGGATTGCCAGCTTGGCAATCCGTAAGCTCTCCTCACTCACCTCCTATAAATAGAGGTCATTGTAAGCTTAGATGGAGTGTAGATTTTAGGTATTGTTATGCTGTCAAAATGAATTTCAATTTGTATTATAGATTAGTGATTGTAATTTTACTCTTTAGTTTTAATAAAAGTATTCCTTCAATTTCAATTCAGCTTATTATTTCTTTTATGCATTAGCTTAATCTGTTTTATAAACTTCTTATATTGATATTAACTGTTTACATAATCAGTAGTTAAAAGTTTATTTCATTTTATTTCAATTTAGTTCTAATATCATTTACAGAAAAGAAAAATAAATAAAAATCAGAATAAAAAAAATAAAAAAAAAATATAAATAAGTTTACATATTGGTTACTAAAGCTTACAGTGAGCTTATTTTCCTTTTGAATATTCCATTTAAGCTTCTTAGCTTATTAGTGGAATTATTTTGAGTCATTCTATCACAGTCAAAGAATCAGATAATTAGCAGCTGAGGAGTTGGATAAGCTGATACAGAAAGTGATGAAATTAGCCTATCTTAGAGATAGGCTTCTGTGAACTCCCTCTGTTCTTGCTGAGGGAGAGTTGTGGTAATTTCTGATTTGAAATTTTGATAAAATAGTAGTTGTTAGTTAGTATTTGGTTAATTGTAGAACTGTTTCATTAAGATTTTTTGTTGCTAGGTTGTGTTTTGAATCTGTTTGATTTTAGATTAGTGTAGTTTTTTTAATAAGATCTGTTTGCTTGATTGATTTTGAGTAGAATAATTGTTTTGAGATTAAGCTTGTGGATTTGAGTTTGATTGAGTATTCTGTCATTTGAATGAATCTGAGAATTGGATATAGTGGATCTGATATTGTACTGGTTTGAATCTATATCACTGTTTCATTGGTTGTCATAACTATTGTTACATAGATTGTAAGCTGAACTTTGGTATATCTGTGATCGGCATTGTTAGTTGCACATTTGTTTGTGGATCAGTGGTAGTGAAGTGTTGTTATTGGAATTGTGTTGGTATAATTTAGCTTTACTGATTTCTAGTTGGATTGCTTTGATTGCATCTGTTTCAGTTTGGATTATATTAGAACTAGTTTTAGTAATAATCTGAGTTGCTAATATTTGTGGAGATTGGATAATCTGTCATAACTGTTTAAACTAGTGCTTTATGTTACTTAATTGTGGTTCATATAATACTTGTAGGTTGATTTGGAAGAGATCTTTGAATAAATTTTAGCTGTTTACTCTTTTTAGCATTAACTGTCACAACTAGTAGTGTTTGGATTTAGCTTAATTCTGAATTCTAGCTGATTAGGTTGGGTAGTTTTAGTTTAAGTTCATCACAGTAGGTACATTCAAGCTTTGTAGAACTTAAAAATAGTAGGTAAAATATAGAAAGTAAAAATTGATTCAGATTCATAACTAGTAGTTGTTCATTAGAATTAGATACCTACACTCTTTTGATTGCTGATATAGGGTAAAATTTGAGTAGACATTGGATGTTTAGAATATAGCTCATTGGTTAATTGGAATCTCAGTTGTTCAGTCTGACATATGCCCCCATAAGAAGTGTCTTTTAGAGTTGAGAATTAGTGGTAATTGCATCTTGTGATAAGCAGTTTTGGTACAAGGGGACTGATTTGCTATATAGGCCTGCTATTGCTTCTTTCAGTTTGTACTTGTTCTAAATTGGCTTATCTGAGTTTATTTGGAGTATTGTTAGTGTTGTTATTAAAAGTTGTGCTTCTGGGAATGCTTAATCTTGTTCTGCTGATAATATGTGAGCTTATTTCTTAGCTTATTGCATAGTATCTTAAGTATCTGTGGAATTCTGAGCTTGAAATTGATCATATCTTGCATTCACTGAGTTCACTGCATCATTTTCATCTTGAGTTTCAAGTTTCAAATTGATTGGATCTTAAGTGCTTAATAATAAGCACTTGAGATAAGCAGTTTTTACTGAATAAGCACTTCCATTTTTCATCTTTACTTCAAAATTTTATTTTGAGTTCTTTTTATTATTTTAGAATTTCTGGAATTTTTCCAGATTTTTCCAACCCTTTTTACTATTTTTCTTATTTTATTTTGATTTTATTCAATTTTTAAATCATTTTTATATACCAGAAATCAATAAAAAAATCAGAAAAAGCTGTGAAAAATACAAAAATATTTTTAGAAATTCTTTTATAATATTTTAGAATTTTCAGAATTTAATTTTCATTTTTCCACTTTATTTTTCTATTTTTCTTAATTTTTAATTCAATTTAAATTCCAAAAATCAATAAAAATTTATATAAAATAAAAGAAAAGTCAAAAAAATATTTTTCTTTTTCTTAAAATTCTTTTTAATAGTTTAAGATTTTTAGAAAATATTTTTAAGTTTGTAGGATAATTTTTCAATAAACGTTACGTTTTAAATTTTGCGGTTGCGTTTCCGTTTTTACGTTTTTAACTTTGGTGCATAATTAGCTTGTACTCTTTGCATATTTCATAGTTGTTAGTGATTTCTTGAATATCTTGATTGCTATTTTCACTTTCTCACTTTTCAATTCACGGTTTCATGAATCGATATTCTCGATTCCATTCGCTTTCGTTGGGAAACGACTCGGGTGATCCGTATTTTACACGGATCACTTCGATACTATACTATGTAGTATATAATTGGTTTTCACACGAACCATTAGGCTTAAGAAAACTGGCAGACTTCCATTGGTGACATGCTTGAACGTCTTAAGAAATATGATCAGAGGTGTACTATGATTTTTGGTTGTATTTAATGCGTAGGAGAATTCTAATGATCCCATGCTAGGAGCTTCTAATGGCTTGACATAGGAGTGAAGTAGGATCCTATAGAGTTAGGAAATATTGTACACCGCCCTACGACTAGTATTAAGGAATACGACCTGTCATCTATGCAATTGTAACAAACTAACAACCTATAAAAGATATCTAGGGAGTAATGAAACCTAAGTAAACACAACTTTCTCTATCATTGTTCACTCTACTAGTTTAAATAGATTTATTTTCATGTTTGTTATTTTATTTTGATTGCATCTTAGTTATTGGGTTAGTTGATTAGCAACTAATTCTGCCCACTCTTCCAAAAACCGAGATTTTAATTGCTTTTATAAAAACATAAAAATACAAAAAGAATCATCCCTCACCTCTAGACCTAGTTTTCAGGCTTTCTAATCCTAGCGACACTATTCTTGAGTTGAACGGTCAATCCCCCGGTACTTGTCACTATACTATACTACAACGATCAGGTACACTGCCTGGTGGGGGTTGTAAGCTTCTCGAGATCCCTCGAGAGGTAAAGCCTGGTGCGATTCCCACGTATCAAGTTTTTGGCGCCGCAGCCCGGGGAATAGTTATTGTCTAGGTTAGGATTTCTTTTTATTAGGTCTACTTGCTAGATTCCTTTCTAGTAAGATTTTATTTTTATTTTTTAGGTTTTTTTATTCTATCTTATTTCTTTGTTTCCTTTGTTCGTAAACTATCTCAATGGATAACAATAGCATTGATCATTTGATTCCTGTTATTCGTGTTTTTCGTCGTAGGATTTTCCAAATGCCCGCCCCAATACCCTTAGTGGAAAATGAGAACCCGCCTAACCTCTCGCCTAACCATCACTTTGACAAGAATTCTGAAATGGAGGAGTCTGACCATGATGATGACCATAGGGCTAGTCCTTTTTACTATTCAGACTCTGATGAGGACCTAGATGATGGTGACGTAATTAATGAGGGTATGATGGAAGATGAAGTGGACCCTCTTAGGTATGTCGACCCTAGAACAAGGATTGAGAATGATAGCTCATTTAATATGCAATTTCCTTGTAAGATTGGATTTAGGAGCTTTGATGCCTACCTTAACTCATTTCTACCAATGTACATAATCTCGCGTAGTGAATACAATAAAATCATGGTAGATGAGTTAGAATACAAAGGAGATAACATTATTGCTAGGGCAATATCATTGCATGTGTTTGTAGGAAGCTTTGTTTATCTTGTTGAGTTCATGGTTATAGAGAATCTAGGAGAATTTATCGATAGTAAGTTAACCCAAGTTGTGCTTGGGAAACTCTTCAAAAGATTAACCAACCTTGATGAAAAACTTATGGAAGGGTTAATTACATTCTCGGATGGGGATGAGGATTTTGTTTACCAAATGCCACGTGCACACCCTAGGTTCAAGGATTTTTCCATGGAGAAGTGTAGTAGGTATCCGCCCCTAGAAATGCTAAGTGAGAATGATAGAAGAAAAGGGCTTAAATATACTCATGAAAAGAATAAAAGATATTATCGTGGATGTTTAGAGTTAAGTGATGATTATAAGAAAGATGAGGCGACTATTAGATGGCTCACCCTTGGTTATGTGAGCATAAGCGACACACGATAGCCCATGACCTTGAGTCTAGCTACAAGACTCGTAAATAAAGAAAAGCGCTTCTTGGGAGGCAACCCATGTTTTGTGTGATTTTTAATTTGTTTGATTGTTATTTGCTTCCATATGCATGCTTTATTTTTATTGTTGGTAGATCCTGTTTCAAAATAAAATTGTGAAAATGCTTTATTTTGTCGTTTGACTTCGTCTTAACTTCATACAAAGGTATTTCGCAAAAGATAAGTGTAAAGGGAAACCCCAAATATGTTTTTTAAGAACAAAATTGATCATGGTTCTCCACAATATTAAATGAACATGTGTATTAATATTTGTTAGAGTCAAATGCTTGTATCGAGTCATAATGATGTTTTGCAGGATTTTCCAGGAAGTAGGACATAAGTTTTTCCAAAAATTTTCCGGAAACATAACATAAAGATTTCTGCAGGTCACTTCTAACGGCGTCAGGAATTAACTCCTGATGGCGTCATGTGTAAACTTCTGGAAATTTTGCTAGTTTTGTTTTTCTAACGGAGTCTTAAAGTTTTTGTTAATTCTTTAGTTTTATAAACTCAAGGAAATCTACAAACATTCATTCCACAAGCATTATATCTTAATTTGCTTTCTAGGATTTGTTGGTATATATAGATTGCCGCCGATTTTATGCAAGGTTGCCATGTTTGTTTTCTCAGGTTTAACAGGTTACGTATTACAAGAAGATGATTTATATTTCTGGAAGGGAAGCTTTGATTGTTCATTTTCTTGGAGGAAGATCTAACCTTGTTACCACACTATCCACACAGAACGAATCAGGGGAGTATTTGATTTCATTCTTTTACCTGTTTCACTTTTACATTCTTTAATTGAACATTGGGGACAATGTTCATCCTAAGTGTAAGGGGTGGGTAAATGATGATACCTTATAGGATACACTTGCACTTGAGTTTGTTTGTTTGATGGTAGGTGTGTAATAAAACTAAGAGAAATACTTGTTAGTGTAATTTTAGCGCCAAATTAAAAATTTTTTACAACATTTTGGAGTGAAACTTTAGCCTTAGCAAGCGTCTCATGGATAAGAGTTGTATGACTAACACAAAACCGTACTATTCAGAAAAATTTTCCACCCAAATATGTGAGGTTCGCCTTTAGATTTGATAGGAAAAACATTTACTATTAGTGCTTATGAGTGTACCGGTAGCATTTAGATTCTAGAACTTACGTTAGTGATGCATCCCAAGACCGCTAGTGAGACTACATTCGTGTAGTAGGATTTACTACATGATAAGAGGCATTAGGATCAGCCTTGTGTTAAACCCGTATCATAATTTCTTGACCATTTAATTCATATTACTTGGCTAGTAAAGTCAACTAATTTTTCCCACACCTTAGCGTTGTACTCATTTTTAGTACACGAAACCCCTAGTACACCCCTCCGAGCCTATCTTTTCGTTTCTACCTTTAAGCATCTTACTTAAAGGAAGAATTTGTTGCCCACTTAAATGTACACCCAAATCACCTTAGCCTTCTGTGTATGCACTCATCTTTAGTGCATTATTGTTGTTTGTTTAAACCCTTAGTTAATTATCTAATTTATTACATGGTTGCTAAGTCGAGTCATATCCTTGTACATATTGTTTTGGGACGATCGGGACTCATGGGTAAAGTACTTATGTTATGGAGTAATGGGGGAGAACATCTTTATTACCCCCATATGTGCGTTAATATTAAAAGTACTCAAAGTGTTTTAATTATCTTGATTCGAGTCATTAGATTAGTTTATTGTAAAGTATGTAAAAATTCAAGTGTAAGGGGAATGTTCATTCCCTATGATGTATTATTTTGGATGGTAGGGTAAAAGTGTATAAAAAAAAATAAAAAAAAAATAAAAAAAAAAAAAAATTGAAAAAAGAAAAAAAAAATAGAAAAAGAGAAAAGAGAAAAAAAACATATGGACTACCATCCCGTTTCATTCTATGTTTATTTTATGTTTTTGTTATCTTTCATTTATTATCTTAAGTAGAGTCTAGTCTTGGCTTAGCAATGCCATATTGTACATGTAATTAACCAAGATGATTAACTCGCCACCAGTAAAGATTGCCTTTATCCAACAAAACCGTGTATTCCATATCCCTACACCTAACGTTATAACCTTTTGAAAGACCTCTTTGATAGTTTATCCTAGGTGCTTACGCCATGTGGTAGAGGTTTGATCCTTTCCCAAGCTTATGGTAATCTATTTTGCTATGACAGGTAGTGAGAGATGTTTTCTATTTCCATATTGTGATATATACTTTATTACACCCGAGAGATGTGAGTATCTAAACATTATTTGTGAGGTGCTAGTGTATGACCTCCGTGCTTGTCTTTGGTCTTTAGTGGAACGATTATTTGTTGTAATAACTTTTATATTAGTGTTAAATGACCCCTAACTTGTATTTTGATTAGAATAAAAGCGCATTTGCTTGAGGACAAGCAAATCTCAAGTGTAAGGGTATATGATGAGGCGAAAAATGAATCGTTTTTAGGGGGTCATTTTAGCCCGGATTTAAATTTATTTGATCAAATATTGCCCTAAATCGTTACTTTTGTCATTTTAAGTACTTATGGAGTGAATTCTGGAAAAAGAAGCGTTTTGGACGTTTTTGGAGTATAAAAGTGAAGAAAACGGCAAAGTCTTAATTTTCCTTGCTGGGAACAGTACCTGACGGCGTCAAGAGTCTTAAAGTGACGGCGTCTAGAGTAATACAAGAGGTGGAAGTGGATAAAGTCCATGACGATCCAGAAGAGTTTTACACTATGGACATGACGGCGTCACCATAGGCCGTCATGGTCCAAATGTTAGTGACGGCCCAGAGTAATATTACACATGACGGCGTCAAAAGTGGATCTAGGCAATCCGATTTCATTATGGGCGGCGAGTTGACGGCGTCAGAATTTCCTTCTTGACGCCGTCACCCTGTAAAATCTATATATAGTTTTGCAATTTTCATTCATTAGAGAGGGACAAGTAGGATGTAACTATGGAGAGAAACCCTAGTACGAATATTACAGCCTTTTCAAGGGTTTTTACCCTTTGAAACCTTTCATGTTCAATTGAGATAAGTACTATTTCAATTCATTCAATATGTCTATGTGTTGTTTGAATATATCTTACACTTGTCTTGAATTTAACATGCTTGGCTAGATCTCTTGTGTGTTTTCTTAGATGCAGTGAAACCTAGATGTTAATTATGGGTTGATAGTTTGTTTATAGTTGTTACGGATGATTGTATTCGATGTTAGGCTTAAGAAAACTGGCAGACTTCCATTGGTGACATGCTTGAATGTCTTAAGAAATATAATCAGAGATGTACTATGATTTTTGGTTGTATTTAATGCGTAGGAGAATTCTAGTGATCCCATGTTAGGAGCTTCTAACGGCTCGACATAGGAGTGAAGTAGGATCCTATAGAGTTAGGGAATATTGTACACGGCCCTACGACTAGTATTAAGGAATACGACCTGTCATCCATGCAATTGTAACAAACTATCAACCTGTAAAAGATATCTAGGGAGTAATGAAACCTAAGTAAACACAACTTTCCCTATCATTGTTCACTCCACTAGTTTAAATAGATTTATTTTTCATTTTTGTTATTTTATTTTGATTGCATCTTAGTTATTGGGTTAGTTGATTAGCAACTAATTCCGCCTACTCTTCCAAAAACCGAGATTTTAATTGCTTTTATAAAAACATAAAAATACAAAAAGAATCATCCCTCACCTCTAGACCTAGTTTTTAGGCTTTCTAATCCTAGCGACACTATTCCTGAGTTGAACGATCAATCCCCCGGTACTTGTCACTATACTATACTACAACGATCAGGTACACTGACTGGTGGGGGTTGTAAGCTTCTCGAGATCCCTCGAGAGGTAAAGCCTGGTGCAATTCCCACGTATCAAGACCCATTAAGAACCCACCCATCTTGTCACCTCTAGTTAATATCATACCTTCACGAGTGTTTCCTTAATGGCTTAATCGTTCAATTTCTCCCTTCCTTAGCTCAATCGATTTATATGTCATAGCATAAAACAATGGCTTGTAACCAACCTCATTATTTCAACATAATTTTAAAGTTTATTTTCCTGAAAATGACATAGAGTACAACACATGTTTTCATTCTGACATTACATCGAACACTTGGTATGCATATACAAACAAATGACATACAACTGATTTAAGACTAATCCAACTCTAATCACTAAATCCACCCAATATGAAACTCTAAAACTAAAAAAACTCATAAAACCCAACTAAAATATAATATACATACTATTAACATACTAAAACCCATATCAATAAAACTATAGTTTACAAAAAGTTACCTGTTGTTCTGTAGAAACTGCCAAAATCATCATCTATCTGGGTACCACAACAACCTGTAAAGAAAAGACAAAATGAAAAAAAAACACCCACATAAATATAAATATAAGTTCAAATTAAATAACAAAAACAAAAATTGTGTACCTTTCTTTAAAAATTGAATCGAAACACAATTAGATTGATTATTAAAAAACGCATTAAAAGAATCCTAATCCTGTTATCAGTCACTACTATGGGATTTAAATTAAAGAAAGGTAATTAATAAATCAAATTTGTTCATAATACCTAATAAGTAACTCATGGAGGTGATTTCCCCTAATTTTTTTAATGTTCTAGAAAAACACAATTAAAATTGAACATAATCAATGGAAAGTATGTTATAATACTTCTTCAACAAAATAATTGTAATTTACAATTAATAATTCAAAACCTTAAACATTCACATTAAATAGGTACATACCAATGTTCGATGTTGACAAAACACAATTGATGGCACAATGATGTAATCCAAATCGGTGTTGAATCATGTAGAGGAAGTTTGATTTGTGCTTCACTGGAATATTGAAACGTATTTTGAAAGATTGAAGAGGAAGATTGAATCAAAGTGGAGATCCGTGGTGTTTTTGAATCCGTTGAAGAAGAGCGCAGGGAGCAAAGATAGGGTTTACTACTTTACAAAAATAAAAATGAGCGTTTTTAGTTTAGTGTTTAATAGGTACAAATGTTTCGTTTGAATTTCTTAAAGGTTTATTAGAAAAAAAAAAGTGCTTAATAGAGTTGTACCATGTTCCCTAATTTTGGAAATCCACATCACTGCATTAAACGAATTTTTAATGCTCCGTGCTTAGTTGGGTTGTATAAAAGCTTATTTTATTATATAGTATAGATCTATCTCATTAATGATTTTGCTTACCCATGATAAAATTTACGGGAGGAAATTACCAAAAAGTTACAAAAACATTCAGATACACGATGGCGGCATTAAGATCAAAAAAGGATCAGATACACAACTTTTTTTTTTTAATTATATACTACCTCCGTCACATATTAAGTGTCCACTTTCATAATGCACAAAGTTTTAGGAGATTCCACTAACTAAACTCTCCACCAATCAAATATTACTTTTACCCACTAAACACTCATCTTATTGGTTGAAAGGTACAAGTGGACACTTAATTTGGGACATCCAAAGATTTCATTGTGGACACTTAATATGGGACGGAGGGAGTAACAGATAAATGAACAAAAAGTAATATTTCACTCGAAATGATTGAGCATGTACTAGGAATACAACTTCTTTCGGACCGAGTGCGTTTAAAATAGGGTAAATTGCAAAAATGGTCATTTACGTTCCACGAAATAGCAAAAATGGGACCGAGACAAAAAGTAGCGCAAAAAAGACACCAACGTTCCGAATTTTTGCAAAATCGCCACCGAGAGGCCTTTTCCGTTAGTTTCATCGTTAAGTGCCATGTCACCGAGGGTATTATCGTCATTTCACTGCTTTAAGGTCCACGTGGCATATCACTATTGATTCAGGGACTAAATTTGCAAAGTTATTTTTATCTTTTATTTCACATTTACCACCACCACCACTCTTTACCACCACACAACCAACACCACCACCCTTTACCCTTCATCTTCATCTTCTCCGGTGACCAAACCCAGATTCTGATCACTTTTTCCTTTTCTTTAGTTATCTTCTTGTTATTATTTATTTAGGTTTTCGTGTATAAACAAAAAATGTACCTTTTAAGCGTGTATTTGGATGTTGGTCTTGTAAATAACGTTAGGATGTGTTTATCATGTTATAAGTTGTAATAATCGGATAATAAGAATTTCTATATGTTTGGCAAGATCTAACTGTTTTCGAAATTAGTAAAACTGAAAAATGTAGATCCTGTTAGTGAAATGGAGATAGATTTGTTTTTCTCACATTCGGATTAAATTTTAAATGAGGTAAGAAATATATTCTACCATTTAATTTATTTTGTTGCTGCTGACATGAAATTGATTATCCAAAACACTAAAACTTATTATTGTTGATTACTCAATTGCAAGTAGATAATCAGCTCCAATTACTTAGCCAAACACCCCAAAACGTTGACCCTACCATTTTACTAATGAGAACTTCAACTTCATATTTGCAGGAAGTTATCAACTTTGAAGAGTTTACAAGTCATTTGACAAATGATGAACAGCAACAATTGCAGAAATTAAAAACCAACAATAAATTAGAATACGTTCTTTCAAAAGAACACAACACACATAAATTAAAAACCAACATTAAATTAGAATACGTTCGACAAAATGTGAATGGAATCTGGGACATGCCACATGTTCGACAAAATATCTCAAAGAACACAACATTACAACACTTTTGGTTTTTTTGATGTTCTTGATCTTGTTAACTACTGTAAACAAACACCCAATGTTACAAATGTTACTCAAGTTCATGCTTTAGCTTTTAAGGTTGGTGTTGTTGCTCATCTTCCTACTGCCACGTCACTCATTATAGCTTACGCGCGAGCAGGGCGTTATACTTCATCCGTCGCAATTTTTTGTGAGGTTTTCAACAAAGATGTGGTGGTTTGGAATGCAATGATGACTTGTGCAGTCGAAAATGGAAAATGTTTTGATGCAACGCGAGTTTTTATGCAAATGCTGCGAAGAAAAGTTGAGTTTGATTCTGTAACTCTTGTGATTGTTGTTTCAAACAGGTTAGCATATTTACAGTGTACATAGTTTAGGATTAGAGTTTGGTTTGCTTTCGGATACTGATTTGTGTAATGCGCTTATTAACGTGTATGCTAAACGTGGTGAGTTGTGTTTGTCGGAGAATATGTTTGTTGAAACAGAAGTGAATGATATAGTTTCATGGAACTCGATGATTAGTGGTTGTTTAAGCAATGATCGTCCTGATAAGGCTTTATGATATTTCAAGAAAATGGTTTTATGTGGAGCCAAGAGTTAAAAAGGTAACTAAATACTACTAGTACTTCACGGTAAGATAGTTATAAGCTTTTACTGCAAGACTAGAATGTAAATAAGATTGGAGCATAACGTTTACACAGGTCAGCGGTCCTTTTCATGATTTTCTTTGCAAAACAAGTCAAGAATATCTATTGAAATCTCAAAAATTGTGAGATAGATAATCAATAAAATAATTCAATTAAAGTTCATCACTTAATGAGGTATAGTAACAAAAATGCTCTTCCGGTACATGTCTACCAAATCTTGGACTGATGATCACTATGGGCATGAGTATGGCCGGAAAAAGTGACCCACCATTATGGAAAAAGTGAGGAATCTGGGTTTGGTCACCGGAGAAGATGAAGGGTAAAGGATGGTGGTATTGGTTGTGTGGTGGTAGAGAGTGGTGGTGGTGGTGGTAAATGTGAAATAAAAGATAAAAATAACTTTGCAAATTTAGTCCCTGAATCAATAGTGATATGTCACGTGGACCTTAAAGCAATGAAATGACGATAATACCTTCGGTGACATGGCACTTAACGATGAAACTAACGGAAAAGGCCTCTCGGTGGCGATTTTGCAAAAATTCAGAACGTTGGTGTCTTTTTTGCGCTACTTTTTGTCTCGGTCCCATTTTTGCTAATTTGTGAAACGTGAAGAACCATTTTTGCAATTTACCTTTTAAAATAAATATAGACTGTTAAAGAATAGTACCAAGACTACAGGGGGACGTGTTCTTGTATGAAGCTTGTTGAGACTTGAGACGTATATGGAGTATGCCATTATTTTTTTGTGTGTAAATCGAATAAGACATGGTTAGAATATACAGTGACAACCTGTCGCGTTAACTTTTTGTAGAGGAACGTGAAGTGTACAGAGGGTGGTAGCGTAGAAGAAGGGTGAACGAAAAAACCGTCGGTGTAGTCAGTAACAGTAGAAGTGCATTTAATTTCAAAAGAGTAAAAACAGTGGTGTAATTAAATGGTCAAAATACCCTTCCAGATGTTCTTTTCCCATAAAGACAGTGATGCGTCTACAGTTACGCACCACTTTTATCCTTGATTGTGCTGTTTCTTTGTGTCTTTTGTCACCATCTATTTAAATTTTAAACCTTTGTTGTTTCGCTTTGTTAATTTTTAATTAATTAATTTGTTTATGAAATAATCATCATTCATATGTTTGAATATTTACTTTAGTTAAAACTCTAAAAATACCCTTAATAAGGTCTCAAGACGCGTCCAAAACTTTTGCGGGACGCATCTTTGTTATTACACCCATAGCACGCGTCTTCGAGCACGAAATTGAAAGAATCGGTCTTACCCACGATTGAGTGCAAAAAAAAAAAAAAAAAAAAAAAAAAAAAAAAAAAAAAAAGCGCCAACTATTCACTTTTTAACTTTGGCATTTATATATATATATATATATATATATATATATATATATTCAAAAAATTATATAATTTATCCCTATATATATCATGATACTTTTTAATTTTTAATCACATTTACAAACATTCTTTCTTTATCTAATCTTTTCATCGAAAATAACGTTCCAACACCCAATTGCATTTTTCGTTTGTGTCTCGAACCGTTAATTTTCAAAACACAAGTTTTGTATACGAACCACAACAACAAGAATAACTTATTTACGCCATTAAACACATCGGACTCAGCACATGGTGGTTTTTATCTCAATGACGAAGCGGATAATTTAAAGGAGGAAGAGACTCAGGAAGTTCGACAAGTGGGCACGGACAAAGCTAATAAGAAAGTGTCATCCTCGTTTGTTCCATCAGAATCTTCAGCTGCTGCTCCCGCACCATTTGTTGATATGTTAGTTGATAAATGGAAAAATGTCCACTCGGGTCTTTTTTCCGAAAAGAAGGATGACCGAGATTCTTTTTTTTTTTTTTTTTTTTTTTTTGAACGGCAACTTTTATTGAACTAGCAAGGTGCTAGAAAAAGATTACAAGGAAATTAAACTTGGGTTTTTTAACCAATCTAACCAAGAAAACGAAAGATGGCATCGCTATTTACACCAATTAAAAGATGTAAGCACAATATCATCAAAAACCTCCGATCGATTAGGGGAAGGGACTTCGAAAATTAACCGATTGCGAAATCTCCAAACAAACCACCAAGTAACAAGGAAAACTCCCTCCAATAATGATTTTAATTTGGACGAAAGCTGGATAGAAGAGAACCAAGACTACCAATTTGGATGACCGAGATTCTTTATTGAGATGAAGCAATAACAAATGGAAATGGAAAAAAATAAAAATAAAATAGAAGTTCAACAAATGAAAGAGTTGAGCTACAACGTCAAATGTTCAACTTTCAACAAGAAAACAACGCAAAAATGGCATCTTGTTCTATCATAGTCCCGATGACCATTTGACCGAAATACAATGAGAAATGACATTGGATATGATTCAACAAATCAAGGAAAAATATATTTTATACTATTAGTTTAAGTTTCTAATTTTTATTGTAATGTTTTTTTTTTTTATTTCATCTAAATTATTAATGTAATGATTTTTTAATTATTAATAAAAATTTTAATTTTAGCGTTTAATTAAATGAAAATAAAATAAAATAAAAGTTGGTTATTTTATTATATTAAGTTGATGTTAAAATGGTTGTTGATAAAGAAAGTGGATATCGCGTTAAAAAAATGACGTTAATGAAATCGGTTGCTGTGCTCACTTATCTACACTAGCCTAAAACATTGGTTCTCAGATTTTGGTTCTCAGTTTACCTTTAGCGATAAAATCTTTGTAAATGTTTTTTTTAATATTCATGTCAATTGTCAAACCATAATATTAAAATATTAAATCATAAACTTCTTATTTTATAAAAACCATGTCATTGTGCTTAACTTGTTAAACCTTTTTTTTTTTTTTTAATCAATATAATATGGTCTTATGTAGAGGTAAGTAACGTATATTTTGTTTTTACATATGCTTGTCTTTTTAGCAAAAGACAAAAAAGGAAAACAAAAATTAAAATGTGACGTGGGAAATACTTTAGATGAATTTTTCACTACGGTATTACACAATACTACTTGACTTACCTTTTGTACACCCTTCTCCTTACACACACAATGGTTTTTCACCATAACGTATCACTGTTTATGTATTTTTTTGAACACATCACTATTTATGCAGAATCCTCAAATTATTCTCATTCTTACATCAATTTAAAACACACTACTGTATAACTTGCTATCAACGTACTTATAATACTGTAAATAGTAAATCAAAATTATTCTCATTCTTACATCAATTTAAAACACACTACTGTATAACTTGCTATCAACGTACTTATAATACTGTAAATAGTAAATCAGTTTTATTATATTTAATATAGTTTTATTTTATTTGTGTTTAAATAGTACATAAGCAATACTAAATCTACAAAAAGTTTTTAAAAATAATATTCATACAATGATTTAACTAGTTATAACGCTCGCGCACGCGCAAGTTTTTTTAAAAAATTTTTTGAATCATATATTTTTATTTATTAAAAAACAAATAATTTAATCTTTATTTTGTTTGATTTATGATGTTTAATTATAGTTTTTTTATTATTAAAAATAATTATTTAAAAATTTTAATCATATTATTAATTGCATCTTATCTATATTTTTTGTATTTATCTTCTACTTGTGTTATGGATAAATATAAAATATTACCTAATAAGAAAATATTTTTTTTTAAATAAAATTATTACTAAATAAAGTATGATTGCATTATTTTGAAATAGAAAATTCCCAATAGGAGTTTTGTTGTATAATATAAAAGATGTGAAAGGTATAGGCAAAGAGAAAGAAAATGTATGATACAATATAATTACACCAGTACACTTGTCAAATTGTTATGTTAGAATATTTTTGTAAACTTTTTGTAAATAGTAATTAGGGCATCTTCGATGTTAGCATCAAATGTATTTTTGCACTAAAACAATGCAAAATGTATAAACAAAGTTTTTCAATATATTAGCGTTAAACATCACACTATTTTAGGACAATTAATGGTAAACAAGCAAAAACCACAAAATATAGTGCAATATTGTTAATTGCACTAAATACTATTCATTTATTTAAAAACTCATTTTTTTTTAACTAATCTTTGATTTATAATACAAATAACTAAAACTAATTGATATAAAATATATATTCGTACTTTTCTCGTCAATGCCATTAAAATGAACCCAATATATTTATATATTTTGCTTAATTTAATTTTTTAATTTATTGCATTTCTATGTATTTTGATAGTTTTAAAGTACATTTAGTGCAAATATATAATGTACACGTTGGAGCAAAAGTTATTTAGTGCAAGCATATTATAATAAGATGCTAGTTTTGCATTATTTTAGTGCTAAATTATAGTGATAACATTTGAGATGTTCTTAGGGGTGAGCAAAAACAACACCGCAAATCGTAAAAACAAAAAAAACGCAGTAAGGAAAAACAGGTGGATCGGTTTTAAGATAAGAGAAACCCCAAAATGAGGTGCCATTACGGTTTTACCTGTAAAACCGAACCACAAAATCTGCACCGAGCCGCATATTGATTATTTAAAACTGAAAAACGGCACATTGATTAATTAATGTGCCTTATAAGTCTTCTGTGCATATTATCAATAATATTCTTGTAAGTCATGAGTGATGTATGTGTTTACATAAAATATATGCATTGTTATAACCGAAAAACCCCACATTGTAAACCAAAACCGTAAAAACTCACAATAAAT
The DNA here is from genome assembly GCA_030686995.1 of Artemisia argyi. Taxonomy (NCBI): domain Eukaryota; kingdom Viridiplantae; phylum Streptophyta; class Magnoliopsida; order Asterales; family Asteraceae; genus Artemisia; species Artemisia argyi. The sequence goes on from JARVZY010006541.1 coordinate 18,181, forward strand.
ATATAAGTCATAAGTGATGGTGCGTTGCGGTTAAAACCGCAAAAACCTCGAAAAAAATTGCAAAAACTGAAACCGATATATGTGGTGCGATTCGGTTTCTACTTATATAAAAACCGCAAGTGCAATTATGGTTCGGTTTTAACCAAAACCTGCACCGAAACGAACCATGCTGGCCATATAATCATACTACAGTACATAGTTGTACGTATATTGGCCCACATAGACAATATAATGCAAATAAAGCAAGAACTTTATCTCGCTAGATTGGTAAAGATCTTATTTCATGTTTGTGTCGTTTTTTAATTAAAATATATAAATTTCTAACTCTCATGAGGACAGCGACCCATCATATCTTTCATCCTCTTCTATAAAAACCCAGTTTTCCCTTCCGTGATTTCTGCTTCTTTCTTTTTTCCCTATTTTTCATCATTAACTTTTCTCACCTTTTACTCCAAAATATTTTTCATATCACTTTGTGCTTTTTTAGCTCCACAAATTTAGATCTTCCTTTTTTGTAATTACAGCTATATAAAGCAGCTTCAGTGGTGCTACAACACATGCTTTCTTCTGTAAGCTAAAGTTTTCACACACTAAACACGTTTATGATGCATGGTCATATGTTAGGTGTAATATTAATTTACATACGTTTTAGTTCTTTAAGTTTATGTAGTTTAGATATTTATTATCATTTGCTTGTTATTATGATATGGTAATGCTTTAAGTGTTTTTTTATTAAAGGAAATGGATTCTTATTGGTTGTTTTTTTTTTTTTTTTTTTTTTTTTTTTTTTTTTTTTTTTTTTTTTTTGCTTTGTGTTAGGGTTAGGGTTTTTTCAAAGCTAGTTACTCATCTATGTTGTTTAGTTTTAGGACTTTATTTATTTATTTGGATCTTGAATTTTTTTTCCCTTCCATTAGACCTCTGAAATAGTTTGACCTTTAATTTGTAAAGCCCTGAATTCTTCTAACCCACAGAAAAAAAAAGTAATAAATAAATAAATAATCTGGTCTAACTCTACTAAAAAAACTAATTGCGATGTTTGATTTAGTTTCTTAATTAGTCTTGGCCCCAAAACTGTAGTTCATTATAGTTTTTTAATTTTCTTCATTTTGAAGATAACTAATTGGTTTAATTGGTTCTTTAAGTATCATTTTCAGTAACCATTAAGGGGTATTTGAAACTTTTTGGTCAATCATTGATGCACTTGTAACCAGAGTATAAGATTCACACTCATTTTGATATGGTGTATGGAGTTGTCTTGTACACTAAAAATAATTGTTTTGATTGTGTTTGGCACATTTATCCTACCATACGTTTTTTTAACAAGTTTTTCTTTTATGCTTGAGTTATGATATTCTTTATATGATTCGGGTTTAAAGAGCTTTATTATTATTATTATTTTTTTCGAATGGCATATGTTAAAAACTTGTTGGTATGATTTTGGTTCAAGCCTTCTAGGTTGCTCTATATGAATGTGTATCGTTTGTCTTTGAGAAAATGGTTGAAAAGGAGCTTCCTTCAGTCCACTCATAGGTGGGTAGAGGATACGGATTTGCTGCCGACTCATTCATTCAAACACGATAGAAGTGTCAGAGGTTGACCTATTGTGAATGTGTGAATGATGCGGGAGACAAATTTAATCCTTTCTTATCTGTGCTTGGACTGAAGGGAGCTCCCTTTACCATGGTGTTATTAAAAAGTTGTATGAATCACAATTTTGGTGCATGATTTGGAGGGGTTTTAGCGTATGAAGGTGGATGCCCTAGTACTTCTTTTTGTAATGTTTGTTAGTTCAAACTTCAAACATAATAAATAAAATTGTTGTGACATACAAATCTGAAGTGTAACTTGATCTTTATCTTTACATAGATTGCTTTAGTAATCTAAGCAACTCTCTTCATCTTCCTTGTAATATGCTCTTACTAACTTTTGCAAGATTTTAATACAGTTGCCAGTAAAAAAACATATTGGAATACTGTGTTTATTTACACGGGTACGCATTTGGATGACTTTTATAATGAGATTGTATAGTAGTGTCAATACTGAATCTTTAATTTTGTATTGTTCAAAACGTAATTTCATCAAGAACATGTGTTATTGGTACCATTACATGATAATTATTTGGTTTTAGAGAATTCAACAGTGTTCTGGATGAACAACACATTACACACCAGCTTCTCCAACTTTTTGGGAGTCAAAACATACCTTGTTCCCGATTCTTTGTGCGTTGATTTTTAAGATTCTTTGTACGTTGTGTTTTAAAATGCTTGTAATTCAAATGACTACTTTCTATCACTTTTGCTTGTGTTTAGTTTTGAGTTCACCACTGTGGTCTTCAAGCTCCGATGATAAAGGGTAATTGACCCTTTTCATCGCCTTTCACAGTTTTGCTAGCTTGTGAGTTGTGACTTGGTAATTTTGCAGCCCAATGAGTTTTTACCTGTTGAGCCTATAACAACCTTATTCACTTGGAACTCCTAGTTGGTGTTCTTAGGTGTTTATATCAACCCTTTATGTCATCATGTGGAGCTGTGGAGGTCAGAATTCCTTGTTCATTGCTGACTGATCGTGGAGTTGCCCAAGACTAGCCGCCTGACTCAGGTGCCATTATATTTATCATGATCCCTATCGCATTGCCTAGCTACACCTTTCTTAATCTCTATATATGCTCGAATTATTTTGGTGTGATCCTTTTTTTGTGTGTGCCAAAAATAGAAATATTTCAAACCCTAATCTCTGCTGTAAGGGCATCCACTATGATAAACCTTTTAAAAGGTTTATAAAATTGCCACTTCATGAAATGTCATTTATTTACAAACCTTTTCATACTATAAACCTATTTCCACTATAGATAAAACTTCTAATAAGTTTGTAAAATTGTCAACTCATGTAATGCATTAATTTATAAACCTCTTCAAAATCCTAGACCTTTTCATGCCACCTAGACTTAAAATGGTTCTCCACTATGGTATAAATTTTTTTGAACCTCTTCATAATTTTTTAAACCTATTCTTAAACCACCATAGTGGATGCTCTAACAAAGTAGCTAAATGTGAAAACTTATTTTTTTTTAACAGATTCGTCATTTTTTATGCCACATGAACTACACATTCTTCATGGTCACAAGTGCATACAAGTTCTCTGCAATTACTAGTGGCTATTTACTGTATAATTTTCTCTTTATTACTGCTAGCTTATACAGTAATTGTTACGGTTTTGTTACTGTAAATAATACAACAGAAAATTCTATTATGTATTTCTTGGCGGTTCCGAAGTAGTGGTGGACGCAAAAATTTGTTGAAGGGCATGCACTCTTTAATAAAATATGAAAAGGTTATGCACTACATAAATGTAAAGAAAATTTTCGTTTTTTACACTAGTAATGACGCTCTTAAGGTACACCCTCTGTGATACGGCCTCAGTTGCTGAAGATGGACGATTGACTAACGTTGAGGACGGGAAGGGACTACCCAAAAGGGTCACATCAGTTCCACCGTGGCATAATGATTATGTCGTTGGATAACTATTTTTTTTTATGAAGTTGTATTTGAGTCATATTAGTAAAGAGTCTTGTGAGTCGTTATTTAGGAAAATATCTTTTCTGGAACTTTATCTTTTATTCAACTTGTAACATAAGTTAGGGTTTATTCGGTATAAATACCTAATCATTCATTAATGTAATCATAGTTTCTGCCATAACAAATCTCTTATCTTAACCCTAATTTTAAGGAGCCTAGAAGTAGTGTAATCTATCGATATAGCATAATCGGGTTGTATCAACTGGTGCTTTCATTAAGAGTCCTTGTTAAGAGGGCTCTTAAATTAGGGTTCCAATTATTAAAAAAAAGAAAAAAACTGTTCATTGTCGCGATTCACGATTACTGTTCATAAAAAAAAAAAAAAAAAAAAAAATCTTCGAGTTAATGTTCATGGCATCGGACAAATAGCGATCGGGATGCACTATCTAAGCTCTTGCGAATGGGTAAGATGACAAAATATCAGAGTGAATTTGAGATACTTATAAATCGATTAACGGGTATCTCTTAAAACTTACTTAAATCGATGTATATCTCTGGACTTAAACCTGCTCTACAATATGAACTCTTAGAGCATCCCCATCCGTAACATGAGTTAAGTTATAACTCAGCGCCACATCAGCTTTACCACTTAAACATTAACTCACAAAAAACACCCCCATTCATAACTCAACCTTAACTCACTTTAACTCAATTTTTTAAATATTTTCAATTTCAACCCTAAACTAAAAATAATATTTCATTTTTTTAAAACATAACATTAATTCTTGAATATATTAAATTACGAAAAAAAAAAAAATACATTAATACAATACGAAAAAAATAAAAAAACATAAAAAATTAATTAAACCACAACACATTTATTCATTTCGTACGCTTTGGCAACCCGTATTTTTCAATGATACGATCCTTTTCCATATTCACTAGCGTCACGTAATAAGGATCTTTGCCGGTAGTGTCGAGCAACAAAAACTCAAAGTCCCTTGAGCGTATTGGTTTTCAGCGGTTGCTTTGTAAGCCAAGGCCGCATCTTCACGTTTAGCCCGATATTCTCGCGCAAAGCTTCCCCGAATTGGGCCGACGAAACAGAGCCACCGGTACTCGCTCCCCCGGTGCTTGTCGTTGTCTCGGACTTTTGTTTCTTCGTAGCCCTCTTTTTCCCCATCGGGCGTGGTTGTGCATCATTACCGAACAACGCCTCGTTTGCTTGGCTCGGGACATCACCGGTTAAATCAACCGTGTCCGATGCGTCTCATTTCTTATGACTACACAAAACACTCCAAGCCTCCTCATTATGAAACGGCGCGTTTTTGTTCTCGTTTCGATACATTTCCTTGGCCCGTGTGAGTATATCCATGGCATTTTCTCCACTTTTTTGATCGCGGTCGGCACGTTTGTAAATCGCGTTGAACTTTGTGTAATCGCGGTTCAACGTTCTCCACTTCGATTGTATCATATCTTTCCCGCGTCTATGATAACTATGCTTATTGAACTCATTTATAACCCGCTGCCAAAATGTATCTTTGGATTGGGACCGACCGAGTTGCTCATCCTCACTTGCAGCAACCCAACATGTTGCAAGTAATTTTTCTTCATTTGCTTGCCAACGTGTAACGATTGGTTCGACCTCGTCATCATCATCGACTGGTTCTTTCGATTTTTTGGACTTTCGTTTAACACGAGTTTTTGTTTTTTTTTTGAGGCGACGTAGGTGTTTCGGAAACTTCGTTAGGTTCCGTTTGGGATTGTTGGAATGGTTGAGTGAATTGGAGATTTTGAAAATTGGTGTTTAAGGTGTTTTGTTGTTGGGATTCTTGCCAAAATCCTAAAGCTTCGTGTTGTTCGTAAACTTGCTGACTCGACGTACCGAATAGGTTTGGATTGTCCGAATTCGAATTCGGATTCGGATTCGGATTGGATGATGAACCCGCATATGGGTTCCCCCACCCACCGAGGAGGTTCGTAAACGAGTTAGGATTGTTGTTGTTGCCTTGAGACATTTTTTTTTTTTTTTTTTTTTTTTTTTTTTGGAGATTAGAAGTTGTAGATAGAAGATAGTGAGTAGTGAAAGTGTGGGAAAAAGAAGTAGGGTAAATGAGTATTTATATTGGTTGAAAAAAGGTTTTGGAAAATGTTTTTTTCTTTTTTTTTTTTTTTTTTTTTTTTTTTTTTTTTTTTTAAGGCTAACTAGCCATTTTTTTTACGTTAGTTAACGTTAGGGGGAAGGGGGGCAAAATGTAAATTTTTTAAAAAAGTAGTCGTTATTGTCAAGTGGGGAGGGGGTTGAATGATTTTTTTTTAATACACGTTTCGTACCTTAACGTGGCGTTAGCCACATAACGCCCCACGTTAACGTGGGTTTAACGCAGGTTTGTGCAGCGGCTAACGTGCCTTAAAACACGTTAACGTGCCTTAAAGTGGCCTAGTATGTTACGTCTGGGCATGCTCTTAAGGTTAAACCCCACAACTTTATGGGAAGCTTTTTTATTAGCTCACTTAATGGAAACACGTTTTGAGGAGGAGTGATCGTCTTCTTCCAGTAACAAAGCGAGTAGTAGCAACATCAAGGATGATGAGGATGACAACGCCGATCCTGTGAATGAAGCGGCACATGGGAAGTTAGTGGGGGGATAATCAAATAAAAACTCTGAAGTCGGTGGATGATGTTCATGAAAATAACAATAACACAACAGAAAAGTTTGAAGAATTAGGGTTAAGAGAAAAGATTTGTGTTGACAGAAAACTATGATTTCATTAATGAATAATTTGGTATTTATACCGAATAAACCATAACTTGTGTTACAAGTTGAATAAAAGATAAAGTTTCAGGAAAGATACTTTCCTAAATAACGACTCACAAGACTCTTTATTAATATGACTCAAATACGACTTAATAAAAAGATAGTTAGCCAACGACATAATCATTATGCCACGCTGGAACTGATGTGACCCTTTTGGGTCGTCCCTTCCCTTCCTCAACTTTAGTCAATCGTCCATCTTCAGCACCCGAGGACTTATCACTCTGCATAGAGTATGTCAGCCCGTTTGAGCCTTAGAAATGAACTGGATGGAGTGGGGGTCTATATATCATTCGGTAAGGTCTTTTAAAATACAAAAGAAAGCCAATGTAAGGTGTGTAATGAACGAGCCATTGTGCTGTTTCGCCGTAGCAATTAACCAACCCAAAATATCACTCATTTTTTAAGACACGAAACTCCTATCAGCCATGTTTAAGACCAGCTACCACACTTGCGAAGAAATACTTATTACTGCTCAAAAGTTACAATTTTCATTTCATTTGGTGGCACTAAAATATACGGAGTATACAAGTATTTTAGGGAACATGAATATGAAATAGAAAGACCGCTTGTGTCGTTAACTGTTGGTAACAAAATGGATGATTTGTACACTTGAAATATGGAAAATGACAAAAAAAATACCTATTTTTAAAAAGAGTAAATTCTCAAAATGGTATTTTTACTCGTTCAATTTCTCAAAAAGATACAAAACCAACATGTTTTTCCAATTTGGTCTTGTGCTAACGTGCGAATGTGCGATTCCATTAGTTTTTTGACACGTGTCTAGACAAAAATGACTATACCAATCATTTGCACTATGAACAAATGTGCGAATTGCAAATGTGCGAATGTGCAAATTTCGGCTAACCTATGTGACAAAATTTCTTGGAAAAGAACAACATATTTTTTTTTAACTTTCGCACATTCGCCGAAAATCGCACATCTGCGTGATTGAGGGAGTGTACGATTGTTGGGTGAGTGGGCCTGCAAATGATTGGTATAGTTCTTTTTGTCTGGACACGTGTCAAAAAACTAATAGAATCGCATATTCGCACGTTAGCACATGACCAAATTGAGAAAACATGTTGGTTTTGTATTTTTTTTAAAAATTGAACGAGAAAAAGTACCACTTTAAGGATTTACTCTTTTAAAAATAGATTTCACAAAATGACCAAAATACTTGTATATATTTTATGTTATGATAAATGATTTGTAGGCTTAAGAAAACATTCTTTGTACATTTGTGATATATGGGCTATCATGCATGTTTTTTTTTTTTTTTTTTTTTTTTTTTTTTTTTTTTTTTTTTTTTTTAAGTGAGTTTAGTGAGTATTTTGTGAAACTTTAGGCTGGTGGCCCAAGATGACCCAAGTTTTTAGCTGCAACGTCAGTTTTCTCTCTTCGACGACTAGACATGACCCAAGTGCCACAGTGGTAACATTTAAATATAAAGTGTAAAGTTTTTAGAATGTTGTGTTGTTTAAAATCAGTTGGAGATACAACCGATAGTTGTTTTCCAATTGCGTCAACCGATATTTGCACACTCCCTCACATTGGGGACCACCGATTTCAATATC